>CAUYSK010003046.1:0-17191 GCA_963575035.1 Avahi laniger
CCACCCGCTCAGACCTCGGTAGGCGACTCCCGTGTCTCCGAACTGCTTCTCCTGCTTCCACTCTCTACGACCTTCCTCCCAACCCACCTCCCGACTCCTTCCCAAACATCGCTCGGGTCACATCACTTCCCTGCTTAAAACTCTCCACGGCCCCTCACAATCGAGTCCCGGGTGATGGACACAGAGGCCCCGAGACAGACGACACGGGAGAGGCACAGGGGACTGAGGGGGCTTGAGGAGCGGAAAGGCGGCAAAGTCAGACAAAAGGAGGACCCCTCCCCTCTGTGGATTGGAGGCCCCCTCCCCTCTGTGGATTGGAGGCCGTCCCCAGGGCAGCCTTGGGGGCCCGTGAGCTGGGGTTGGCAGGGCCACGTTTGGAAAGGAGCTGGTCACTGAGTCCCCCCCAGAGAAAAGTCAATGCCATCCAGGAATCCTTGGGTTGAACAGGGGCTCGCTGGCCCCACAGACAATCCATGAACTTGTAAGACCTTGACGATTATGATTGGTTTCTCCTGAGTTCCTGCAATTAAAATCCAGGTCTCTTACTACCTTTGGAGAGACCTGTCAGTTGCATGACCCTCCCCACCAGCGCTGCCCAAACCCGGGACAGAGGGAGTCTCTGAGGAGCGCGGTTCCTGGACCTTTGTAGACAGGACCAGGCTTCCCTGCAGCAGAGGAATCCTGGGAATCAGGAGAATGAGCCTCCCCTCCCCCATGGGTGTGGCTACACACTCTGGGCAGAGCAGGGGGTATGGCACATCTGGCTTTGACCCTCTAGGTTTGCTGCAGGGCCGGGTGCGTTCTGGAAAGGCCTGAGCTCCAAGTGCAATCAGCTTTTCCCACCTCCCCAAGGGCGCCGTGCAGGTCATAACAGCACTGCCCACCTGTGCTGTGGGCAGAGTCGAGTTAGAGCGCACCGTTTATTAGAACCCTGTCCCTGGCCCGGTTGATGGTCTGTCCTGGTTTGCTGGCACATTAGATAGGGGACACTCCACAGGCTTACATGTGGTCAGCTGTGGCCCACAGCGTCCAGGTGATCAGAGACAGAATCACGGACGGCCCACTGACAGCTGCCCAACCATCTTCCCAGCTGGCCCCAGAACCCTGCTGGTGGTGACTGAAGACTGGAGACAAGCCCCAAGTCTCTTCTTGGGCTTCCCCGGGAGATCCTGGTACGCAGGGCTGTGGTGGCTTTTACAGTAAAGAGCCAACATACTTAAAGGAGGAAGAAAGAGGGCTGGGTGCGCTGGCTCACGCCTGCAATCCTAGCACTCTGGGAGGCCAAGGCAGGAGGATCACTTGAGCTCAGGAGTTCAAGACCAGCCTGAGCGAGAGCAAGGTCCCATCTCTACTAAAAACAGGAAAATTAGTCAGGTGTGGTGGCGAGCGCCTGTAGTCCCAGCTGCTTGGGAGGCTAAGGCAGGAGGATCACTTGAGCTCAGGAGTTCGAGGTTATAGTGAGCTATGATTGGGCCATTGTACTTCAGCCTGGGCAGCACAGCAAGACCCGGCCTCAAAAAAGAAAAGAAAAAAAGAAGAAGGGGAAAATTGCTGGCCTGAGAGTTTTGCTGCCTAGGTTGGAGTCTCTGGAAAAGTCAGGGAGAAAACTGGATTAGTGATACAGTGGAGGCGGGTCGTCGGAAGGTACAAAATCCGTGTCTGGCGGCATAATACAAATCTGAACAGGTGTTAACTTGAGGCCCCGTAGAACTTGTTGAAGGGGACAGAAAGATGAGCCCCTTGTCTTGCCATTCATAAAGTCAAGGTGGCTCATCTGCAAGGGCAGATTCAACACTTGGGGACACATCAGAACTCCTCTGTCCCAAGTGACTGCTGCCAACAACATCTTGAAAACATCTCAGAATAAGGTACGACCATTTCAGAAGAAAATGATGGATGGCTGGGATGGAAACACTCATTTTCAAGAATTTCTGGAACTGCTCTCGCAAGAAAGCAAAGGATGGAAGCAAAGGATCCGGGAACCAAAGGGACAAAAAAGATTTGCTGGAACACTCGAAAGCCAGTTAAAACCTCTGGCTGGAGCCGCGGTGACGCCTGTGCACCTGCCGGGTCTCCCTAAAGATCACGCGGAGGGGCCAGCCCGGAAGCAGAGGAAAAAGGGAGGCGGCCGCTGTAGCGTCGGGATCGGTCTGAACAGTCTCGTTTTGCCGCTAACTTACACGTGTCCTTTAAAAGGCCTGAAGGAGAAAACACAGAAACTTCCAGAAAACGGCGTAAAGTAAATCAAATGAATGAAGAGCTTAGGGGACAAAGAAAAAGCGTCCAGACTGAGCAAGCATCTTGGCGGTCTGCAAAGCCGCAGCTCGGCGGCCTCCGCGGAAACGCCCAAGCTGCCCGCGAGACACCGAGCGCCGAGGAAATCCCGGGAGGAGCAAACCAAGAGGAAAATCCCCCAAGTGCACAGAAACCTGAGCTGCGCACGTCGGACGTGCGGCCCCTGCAGGAAGGCGGCTGGAGACGTGGACAAAGAACTGGGGAGAATCGCTTTTTCCCGCCCAAACGGGATTCTCTTCTCTGAGAAGGGAGCTCAGGAAAGCTCAGTGAGTGAAGAAAACGATCCCATCGGACAAATCTGAACGTCCAGCTTAAATGCTGGCCTCTCCCAGGTGGCCCTTTCCCTCCTGCTGTTCCCTGTGCCACCCCATCGGGTCCCCCAGGGAGGAGGAGGGCCACATTGGAGCGCGCGGGCATCCAGAGGCATCTGCAGGTTGGACTCGGCTTTGGGCAGCCGGGCCCTGAACACCCACAGCAAGACACAGGCCTGTGTTTTCTCTCTTTAACCAGATCGATCTCTTTCTAGTTTAAGTGCTGTTACTCGGTCGATGCTACAATTGCTCAAGTTCAAGTTTTTATGGCATTATAATGCTTAGATTATATATTCAAATATATATTCGTTTACTATAGTTTTTATGAAGACGTTACAAGACAGAGTCCCTGTCATTGGACCCTCTAGAATTATATAGCATACGTATTTTAAATTTGACATGGAAAGAGACTTTAAAACAATTTGACATATAAAACTAATCAGCGCATGATGTAAAATAAAAAGAAAAAAACCAATAAACATTACTTTTGTACATTATGAGTTGTTAGATTATAAAAGTAACTTAATATGTACCTCATACACTTTTATTGTTTAATTTAAAAATATAACCCTCCCAACCACAAATCTAAACAGCAATAACCCTCCAATGACTTCTCTCCCTTTCTCTTTCACCAACAAGGGCTTCTCTCATCTGGCTCTGACCACTCTGGGCTTCTTAATGGAGCTCTGAACTTGCCTTATTCCCTCCTCAGGTCATCTGCGCTGGCTGCTCTCCCTGTTTGAAATGCTCTTCCCAAGATGTTCACATGCCTGCTTCTTTGTCATTCAGTCTCAGCTCTAATGCCCCCTCCTCCAGGAAGCCTTCCCTGACTGCCTTGGTGAAAGTGGTCCCCTTGCCCTGAGTCACTCTGCCTCACAGTTTCTTCGATGCACTGATTGCTGGCCAACGTTGTCTCCCTTACTATTTGCTTATGGATTTATTGCCTGTTCCTGAATTCCATCTCCAACTAGACAGCACCTGCAGCTTTTTCAGAGCAGGGACCTTGTAGGTTTTGGGGAGCCCTTTGTCTCTAGCACATGGACCAATGTCTGGCACATGACAGATGATAAAAAGACAGTGATTGAGCAGATTGATGGATGTAATTTTGGAAAAACCCTTATATACTTCCATTTTCACACCAGCTTATAGATGAGAAAACCAAGGCATGCTTTGCCCAAGATGGAAAGCAGACTGAAACACAAGCCTGATCTGTGGTCCCCCCTTTCTATCTGGCTTTACATTCCTTCCCCTCACCTCCCCCCAACTAGAATCAACTGAGCCATTTTCTCAGGGCTCTGTTCTCTGAGAATTAAGCTACGAAACCATTAGAGTGTAATCACTAGAGTAAAACTGACGAGGCTCAACATGCTACTCCTCAAAGATGTGCCTCTACCCACAATCATAGGCTTGTGTCAGATCAGTGACAGAATATGCCTGTGTGTGCATGTATTACACTGTTTGTGTTTATGTACACACATAATGTAATAAATCTAATATGCATGTATAATACATGTAATATGTGTAATCTATATATTCCCCTCCCCCAGGAGAGAGGTGGAGCGTCCTTTTACATCAAATTATTCTGCAGTGTAAGACAGGAATCCAATTTGCCTATTTTGAGAGGAATCATAGTTTCACCACCAAGTAAGAGTTTAATAAAATGCTGGCTATTATTACTAGAAGAATGGTAAAGATAGGCATTCGATTAAACTCCCATAGCCTGGGGCAGAGGCACTATGGGTACAAATGACAGGCTCCAGTGACTTTGGTTGGAAGGCTTCAATGATTCATTCCTCTGTGCATTAGTGGTATTATTATTCCATTGTACAGATGGGAAAACTGAGGCTGGGAGAGGCTCATATAACCAGTGAGTGGCAAAGCCAGAACCCAGGCAGTCAGCCTTTGGAGTACATACTCCAAACCACCATGTCATAGTTCAGAAGCTCTCAAAGTGGGGTCCTTGGAAGAGCAGGCTCACTATCACCTTGGAATTTGTGAGAAATGCCATTTGTTGGTCACCCTGGACCTACCAAATCAGAAAATCTGGGGGTGGGTTTCAGCAACCTGGGGTTTAGCAGGCTCTCTGGGTGATCCTAGAGCACGCCCAAGTTTGACCCTTGCTGCTAGTCTTTCTACAGGACGCTGATTTCTGAACGTAACGTGTCTTACAGCTGAAAAGCCGACTATGCCGCGGATATTAACCCAGCTCTTGCAGGGCCAGAAGCTCTCAGCAGGCTACTCGAGGTGTGTGCCATGAGTATGAGAAGCAAAGTGGGGAACTTTCCAGAAAATACCAACTGCTTCTCCCACGTCCTGACTCCCTCTGCCTCCAGGGTGAATGAGGAGGATACTTTCAAATCTTGTGGGTCTAGGACGACTTTCCTGGGAAAAGCAAACTGGCTTCCTCTTTCAGTCCCTCTCTGTTTGATGTCAGCGGTTGTGACCAGCAAGAAAGAGACGCAGCCAGGGAAGAGCCACTTATTGAGTCTGTGACATGCGGGAGGCAGACATTTCATATCATCTTCTGATTTACAACTCTGGGAGGCTGGGGCTGTTGTTATCCCCATTTTACAGACAGGAAGCCTGAGGCTTAGTGAAGAGAACATGCTCGAAGTCATACAACTATTAATAGTGAGTACGTGGTAGGTTTTACTCTTGAACCCAGGATCCCCTGGGTCAAAGGTCTCGGTTCTTCTCATTGCACCTCACTGTCTTCATATCTGAACTTGTCCTTCGGCCCTCACCGTGGCTGTTTTGAATCCAAGCCCTTCTGACATAACTATTAATAAAAACCGATGTGCCAAGCACTGACCAAATGATTTTTCTTTTCTTTTTTTTCTTGCATGTCCTTGCAATGAAGACTAAGTCATTTTGACTCAGAAAATCACATAAAGTGCAAGGATGACTCGGACACGGTGGTCAGTCATTCACACAGCTGCCGAAAAATTAATCTCTTTATATATTAGGTGACAAAAGTGAAGTACAGGCTAGTTTAAACACTCAATTATCATTTGTGAGAAAAAGAAAAGAATATTTTTATAATACGTTGTATATGTAAACATATGTGTGTGTATACACATACACACTGTATTGAATATGCTTAAAATATGTTAGGAAGGAAGACACATATCAATCTGGTAAGGGTGAGAGCCTCTGGGGAGGAAAACTCGGTCCTGGAGATGGGGTTAAAAGAAGATTTCTTTTTAAACCATTTTCTAGTTTTAGATTTTTGAACCATGCAGATACATTAATACATCCATAACAAGTTAAATTAAATAGTAAGGATGTAAAATAATTTTATATTCTTTCATGAATATTCTTTTAAAAAATCAACCGGTTAATTTTTTATAACCAGCCTATTCTTGCAGTTTTTGAGACAACTGACAATGATGATTTTTCCATGTCCTGGACCACTATGTGTAAACAAAGGAGAAGAGGCAGACGTGTGTGGGCCACCTTGGAAAGGCTGGCAAATCTAATTGCTAAGTAAGATAAAGGAAGCACATTATGGTATAGCCGCATTAATTAAAAAAAAACACTGCAATATATATGTGTAGATATGCACTTACGCATGTGTGTGTAGACATGGGCATTTATGCATGTAAATTCCTGCAAGAGATAGAGACACACAGCAGAGGAAGGAGGGACTGACCTAATATTAGAAACAGAGGAACAGGGAAAGGGATTTTTAGATTTACTTGGCAAACTGTCACCGTGCATGGCTCTCTTACAGACTCAGTCTCCTGTTATGAAGAATATTTTTCAGCACAAAGGAAAGCACTGTCCACAGTGTTGAAATCGGATGCTTTCAATGTAAACATATTTCGCTCTTCTAAAAATAATTTTGGTGATTCAAAATTCATTCTTAATCATAACAACCAGCCCATTTGGGGCTCATTCACTTCCCCCAGAAAAGAGGGACTCAACACAGCAGGATATAAACGCACGCATCTGGAGAAGATGAACTTTTACACTAGTTCTGCCTTTTCAGCTTTCTAAAATGTGGACCTTACCAATTTCTTTGACCTCCCCTCCTTTTTTATCCATTCCAATGCATGGCGGTGACAAGGCATTGAATTACCAGTTTGTCACTAACGCCATAGGCTTTATTATTCCTTTGAACAGAAGCTCGGCTTAAAAAGAAAAGTTTTTCTTAATAAGTAGCTGTTCATCCTTTGATATGCACATCTGGATCCGTGGTCTTATCTGCTTCCTGCAGATAATGATAAAAGAACAACTCAAAATAACAAAAAAGGAATAAAATGTGCCAGATGTCTTAAAAAATAAGGAGGACAATGCAAATAAAAGCAACTGGTTTTTCTATCCCTGAGAATAAACTCTATCAACAATTGAAGTAATCATTTTGGTGGTCACTTGAGGCAAGATTTTTTTTTTAGAGGATTAGGAAGAAAAAAAAAATAAGCAAACATCAGCTGACAACCACTGCCCCATTCTGTTAGAAATTAAGAGGGAAATAAACCTAAGTGTGCTATAAATCACTTGGCGGTTTAATTTTGCTTCAGTTCTGCTACATTGTTTCTTCTTTTTTTCTTTTTTCCCTCATTTGACTGTGACTTAAACACTGTTAATTAAAGGCTAAACTGGAAGGCTTTGAAGCATATTTTTTAGGAATTATAAAGTATTTCAAACATGCAGAAAAGTACCAAAAATAACATAAGGAACTTCCATGTACACACCATCAGGGTTTAACAATTTTTCCATTTTTCCTTCGTGGTCATTTCTAAAGAATCACTTTCCTTTATTCTGAGACCTTCCAAATGTGATTTTTCTTGATTTCTACACACCTTTGTTCATTGAAAGAAGGTGTTCTTTTTATAAAAATATCATGATTTTTCTCAGTTTTAGTTTAGTTTCTCAAAGGAGCTTTCTTTCTCAATCAGAGTGTAAATGGGTCTCATGTTTTGAAAGTTCAGTTAGTGTTCAGGATAAAAGAGTGGAATTGTTATATATAATATATACATATATATGACTTCTAGATAATATACATGATTTCTGTCGAGGCGATCTTTGTTCTGTAGACTTCTTTTCCAAAGAAGCAATAGTCAACCTGCTTTGTCAATACACGCGTCTAACATCAGTAGTTCTGCGGCTGATTGTAACTGATCCGTCAATAGACAGGCAAATAAAAACTTCTCCTTTACGTAAATTGCTCCATAAACTGGGAGCTGAGGATCGCGGGGAGGGCCAGAAGGCAGCGGCAGCCGCGGTATCCCCTGCACAGTCCCAGATTGTGGTTCGGATCCTTTCTTAGCCTGACCAGATAACGGTCATGAATTGATTTCACATTAACATGCGGCAGGCATGGGAAAATGATAAACTCCTATTACCACCGTCATGGCAACTGAAAAAATGGCTGCTCTGGGGGGAACGAGGTCCACAGGAGAAGAAAAGCGAAGCCCTGTCTCTTTCTTCTGTTTGACATCTGTTGTTTAACATACAAAATTGTATTATCATGACCCAAGCCAGCCGGCCAGGGCCAGAGAGCCTGCCTAGGAATTGGAAAACCACGCCGCTCCCACCCCCACCCCTCTCTTTACCCTAAGAGTGTATAGTTTGACCCTGAACATTTTCACGCAGGGCTGTAAATTCCCCTCCCTTTTTGTCCCAGGTACAAAAAGTGTGAAGCGCCGGGGAAGGTAGAATGCAGGGGGAAGGAGCTTCTTCTGCATTTGCAGTTGGCAAATTATCCATTCCGCTGTCCTCCCTGCCCCTCAACCTTCCCTCCCTCAGAGAACATTTTGGGTTTTTCTAAAACGGCCATTTGAGCAGGGCTTGTGAACACAGACAAAACCGGAGCAGACCGGAGACAGCAGAACAGGAGACATAGGTGCTGGGCTGAAGGTTTAAAATGGTTATCGCAGGTCGTTGAGAAAAGATTGGCAGAAAACACACCTCAGTGCTGAGAGTTGTGATTTATGAGTGGTTGGAAAAGAGGTACCTTTCATTTTCTTGTAATAGGGACTTTTTCCAGGTTTTTTTTATAAAGTGTCTGTATCAATCACTCTCATAGGCAGCAAAAATATCCAATAAGCATTCTGAACAGGGCTCTAGAAATCAGTTTTTAGGAGGACTTCAGTGTGGATAGTCACACAAAAATTCCACACTGCAAAAATTCCATCTGGCCCAAACGTGTCACTTTAAGCAATTCCTTTGCTCGTGTGTGTGTGTGTGTGTGTGTGTGTGTGTGTGTATATATATATATATCAATGAGGAAATTTAAATGAAGTGACTTTCAGACATATTCTGCCCCCCACCTCTTCACAGTTGTGTAAACAGAGCAGGCCCCGGTACCATTTTGGGTTGTTTTCACAACACAGCCTTGAAACAGCTGCTAAAGATTCAGAACCGCCCTGAAAAGCACTAAATTGAAATTTCCAGTAAGAGATGAAGCCCCTTGATAGGAGAAAGATCAGATAAGTGCAAACAAAAGAAAGAACATTTATATACTTGACATCGCTCATTAGCAACATTAACATTTTAAGGTGGTAAAACAAAAAAGGAACCTCTTGTCCAGACCAGAGCCCGGGGTGCAGTTGGGGACTCCCCCATTTCGTAAAGACCCCAGCGAGTGGGGCGGGCCCTGGAAGGGCCGCAGCAGCAATCGAAAAGGTCAGAACTGCTCTGTTTGTTTTTCCAAATTGTCGGAGTAAAGTTACAATATGCCACCTGGATAAGCCCACTAGCTAAATACGCAGATAATGCACACAGTAGCCACTGGGATTTCTCGGACAGATTGGAACCGTCGGAGGAGTTTGCTGAGGGGGAAGGGAACAAGACTGTCGTGGGTTAAGCCCTGTCTAAGCACGGAGGGGTTGCTCAGTGCTTGCATGGAAACTGTCTTATTTTTCATCCTCAGGACCTCTCTTGGAGGGAGGTATTCTTATTCCCAGAATAGTAACACAGGGTGGGCACAGCTAGCACGACTTGCCCCCTAGCATTTTACTCCATCGATATTCCAGGGTGGGATCGTTTCTGCTTCTTGTTTTCAGCTTTCAGTTTCATCAGCATAGTCTTTGTCAGAGGGAGGGAGTTTTACATTTGCAAGGCTAGATTTTTCCTTGGCTGGGTTTCCGGCAGCCTGCTGCTGTTTTTTACATATATACTTCACATCAAATAAGTCCTAGAAATATCCCTAGGATGTTTCCCGGGGATGGGAGCGAGGGGCCCCTGTGATGTTTCTCTCTTTGCACTTTAAGATTTTGAAAGCCTTAACTTCCGAGGGGCGGGGGTGGAGAGAGAAAGTTCTCCCAGAGAGCCTTTTCAATTCAAATCCTCACCTACCCTCTCCCTACTCTTTTCACTGGATGTTTGGGGCTCACACCTGCTCTCTCACAAGCTTATAATAAGGTCATTCCCAAACCCAACCCGACTGGGCAGCAGAATCACCTGGTGAATTTTCAAAAACTAGGGATTTGCTTCTGATTTACACACAGGCTCGGACTCCGAAGGTCTAGAAATTAGACTGATTGTAAAAGCTCTCTCCCTGAATTCTCAAAGATGGGAAAGAACTATGAACACATAGAAATGCATACAGATTTAAAATGATGAGAATCGCTAATACATGGAAAACAGTTTCAGATTTGATTACTGACCACATTCCAGCTCAGCGTCACCGTCTTCCAAATCCTAGCCCCTTGCAGGAGGTGGTATCGTTGATCTGTGTGTTTATCTTCTGTGTCTCCCACCAGAACGTCAGCTCCCTGAGAGCTGGAGCCTTCTCTGCCCTCTTTGTGTTCAAGTCCACAGTGTCTAGGTTAGTGCCTGTTCTTCGTAGGTACTCAACTAGTTTCTGCTGGGTGGGCGCTTGAGCAAATGAATGATTTGATTATAAAAGATGCAATCAGCTGGGAGGTGCCCTGGTCCTTACCTGATCCATCCCCTTATTTTCAGATGCTGGAAGGCAGCTCAAAGAACCAGCCCACCTGGCTAGCTGAGGTCACCATTCCTTAGCTCGTCATCATACCTGCTGCAGTGGCCGCTGGTAGTGACTTTCTCCTCCTGGGATCCTGACACCTGGGATTTTTGTTTGTTTGTTTGTTTGGTTTGGTTCATACTCAAAGATGTGTATTACTGCATTGTTAATGGTAGCCAAAAAACTAGAAACAAAAGAAATACTGGCACGTTCACACCATGGAATATTATACAGCCATTAAGTAAAATGAAATAAAACTAGAAAAATTATCTTGAAGGAATTTCCATTAAATATTGTTAAGTGACAAGAATAAAATTCCCTAAAGCATAGAATAGTGTCCTATTTTGGTTAAATAATCTGTGGTAAACTTTCTTTGCCCAGGATTACTTGAACCTGGATAAAAATAGAATGAAACATACTTAACTATGAAGACAGGTTAGGGTCAGGGGGCTGGGTGGGAGGCAGGAATGTTATGGGGGAGGAAAGAAGGTAGCAGAAATCAAGAAAAATAAAGAAGAAAATTAAATAGTGATATTTTTAAAAGATATGTTAATTTTTATGTATCTGTGAAAATTACATAATAATGCATGTGCATCAGCAGAAGTTTCTTTTTTTTTTTTTTTTGAGACAAGGTCTCACAATGTAGCCCAGACTGGAGTGCAGTGGCATCATCATAGCTCAATGTAGTCTGAGACTCCTGGGCTCAAGTGATCCTCCTGCCTCAGCCTCCCAAATAGCTGGAACTACAGGTGTGCACCACCAAATCTGTAATTTTTCTTATTTTTTGTAGAGATGGGGGTCTTGCTATATTGCCCAGGCTGGTCTCAAACTCCTGGCCTCAAGCAATCCTCCTGCCTTGGTCTCCCAATGTGCTGGAATTGCAGGTGTGAGCCACCAGGCCCAGACAGAAGTTTCCTTTTTTAAAAAAATGTAGGATACACCTAAAGTGATAAAAGGACAATATATAGCCTTTAATGTAGGAAAGAAGGATTGAAAATAAAGAAGCTAACATTTCACTTATGATTTAGTAAGAAGAAAAACCAGGTCAATGCAAAGAAAGATGGAAGCAAAAGGAAATAACTCTGAAAAAATGTTAAATAGAAAATGTCTTAAAGGTAATATGCAATGTTAACAGTTGCTTATTTTGGGAGATGAGTACAGGGCTGCTCATTCTATTATTTTTTTTCTACTTTTCTGTATTTTTTTTTTTAACTTTCCTGTTAGAAAAATATGTATCAAAAGACGAATTCAGTAAAGTGTCCCCATGTGGGTCATTCTGTCCCCAGAAGCAGGAGGCTCGGCCCAGGGGTGGGATGATGCCTGTGCTCCTCCCATCTGTGACGACGGCTCTGTCTCAAACCAGGGCTTCCTCATCAGCGGAGAATAAAAATTAACCAGGGGACACCTGATTTGGTTCTCCCCGGCCTGACTTTGCTGCTCTCCCTACTGCCCCCGTATGGTAGGAATTTGCCAGAGTGCTGTCTTCTCGGTTGGGTCCGCGGTTAAGAGCATCCTGCAGCCTGTCACGTACTAGCTGGGGAGCTTGATTAGAGGACGAAAGCAGAGAAGGCAGGAAACGCTCTCAGGGTAGTTCCTGCCCTGGGGAGAGGAGCCTTCCTTCTTCCCATTTCCCCGGCTCCGTGGATTCTACTTTCACACCTGGGCAGGTAATTCTGCAATCTATCTCCACGCCCCGTCTTTTGTGTCGGTTTTAGTTCTGAATGGTTCTTCTGTGCTGTCCGCTCCACGCTCCCACCCCCAAACCGTGCAACTATTAAAAGCCAGACATTGGGCACCCAGCGTAGCGCAGGAAAACTCGCACATCCCTGCCTCACCGACTCCAGGGGGAGGCTGGACTTGGCTCCAGTGGGGTCCGAGTTCTTGGGCTGGAACTTTCTCCATCTCACTGACGGGCTTGCTTTGGGAAAAATGACAATTTCTCTGAGACTCACTTTCTTCTTGTGCAAAACTAGGATCACAAACTGAGTATGCATTAAGTATGCAGTCAGTGTTTGGGCTTTTTATTTATTCGTTGAAGACCTTCCCCGTTATGTCTGCGAGGGCGTTGTCTTTGACGGTTTCATTCACCATGGTTTTCTTAGAGCCTTGAATCCGACCTGGCACATGTAGGCATTCCGTACACACTTGTTGAATGGATTAACTAATTTTGTCTTATACTTTAGAGCTTAAAAGAGTCTTTCCTTACTTCTCTAGGGGGAGATATTTTTAAGGATCTATCTAAAGAACACAAGAGACAACACTGTTGGGTTGTAGGGAATTCACACCTTCGGCTTTAACTAGATGTCACCAATTGTTTTCCAAAGGGTTGTACCAATTTCCACTCCCAAACAGCAGTTTATCTGGGCCCCCCTCTGCCCACATTCTCTCTAGAACCTGGTGCTGTCAGACTTATAAATGCTTTGCCAATCCCGTGAGTATGAAATGCTTTTTCTTGAAAGGGGAGAATGAAAATGATGCCGTTCACTTTCTACCACATCTTTTTTTTTTTTTGAGGCAGAGTGTCGCTCTGTCGCCTGGGTAGAGTGCCGTGGCGTCATCATAGCTCACTGCAGCCTCGAACTCCTGGGCTCAGGCAATCCTCCTGTCTCAGCCTCCCGAGCAGCTGGGACTACAGGCCCTCACCACTATGCCCAGGTAATTTTTCTATTTTCAGTAGAGACAGGCTCTCACTCTTGCTGGTTTTGAACTCTTGAGCTCAAGCGATCCTCTCGCCTCGGCCTCTATACCACGTCATGAACAATTTTAATTTTCCTATTCTTGGATATTGACACTTTAGTTATCACCCCCAACCTCAGCTGCAGTGTGCCCTCCTGGGAGGCCTTTCTCCTGGGTCCATACGTAAGTTGGTTTCCCCTCCAGTCGAGGTCTACGCCTTCTCTCCGTTTATTTCCCTCACGAAGCACTGACATCTGAAAGCACTTTTTTGGTTGTGCTCATTCACGGCTTTCTCCCCCAGAGTCTGTAAGGGCCCTTGTGTGTCTCGTTCACCCCTGTACCTCCAGGCCCAGCACAGAGCCTGGCACAGGACAGGAGTATACAAAATATATAAAAAATAATGGTACAGCTCTTTTAGAATTTGTCTAGCAGGTTTTCCGGTCCTCACCGGAAGACACCCTAAAAAAATAAAAGTTAAAAAAAAATTTTTTTGAAAAGAAAAAAATATATAAAGAATAAATTAAAGAGCGTATGGCCTTTTTGAAAAGCAAAAGCTGATGCAGGCTTTTATTAACCATTGGACTTACTTTAAAAACCTTGACAGGGCTGGGCATGGTGGCTCACGCCTGTAATCCTAGCTCTCTGGGAGGCCGAGGCAGGTGGATTGTTTGAGCTCAGGAGTTCGAGACCAGCCTGAGCAAGAACGAGACCCCGTCTCTACTAAAAATAGAAAGAAATTAATTGGGCAACTAAAAATATATAGCAAAATAAAAAAAAAAAACTAGCTGGGCATGGTGGCGCATGCCTGTAGTCCCAGCTACTCGGGAGGCTGAGGCAGGAGGATCGCTTGAGCCCAGGAGTTTGAGGTTGCTGTGAGCTAGGCTGACGCCACGGCACTCTAGCCCGGGCAACAGAGCCAGACTATGTCTCAAAAAAAAAAAAAAAAAAACAAACCTTGACAGTACTAGGCAAGTGCTATGGTCAGAAACTCTTCACCCTTTGTCTTGCCCTTCTCACCTTTGAGCCAAGACGCTGTAGTTCATTCAACAAGTGTTCACTGATCACTTAGTTGTGGGCCAGTGACTGTGCCATGGAACTACTGACACTCATACAATGGAGACAAAATTATAGGTCTGCAGTTCTGCTGGGAGTGGCCTTGGAAGACGAAGATGGAATGAAACACAAAATCTGGTTTAAAGACTCTTCGGAAGAAAGAACGCTTTTCTCATAGAGCAGAGGCAGTGGGAGTGATAATTAGGAGCTTTCCTTTGGTAGAGGCTCTCTGTGTGCCAGGCATTGAACTGATTGCTTTGCATGGATTATACATTTAACCATCAGAAAAACCGGCAGTATAGTTGCTATTCAAGCGCAGTCACCTACAGGTGCATTATAGGTGCATTTAACCTACCTGAGTTCTGCTAGTTGAGTGGGGAGAAAACAGAAAAAGAAGACTGATGGAAATGACACGGGCCATTGTTTGCACGGTTGCAGGTAAGAGGTGAGGCACACCGACACTTTCTGGTCTGGAGCTCTGTCCAGTTTCTGCTTGTTATACTACCATCACTGAAAGGATGCACAAGGGTGATTTTTGACCATACTTGATTTTTCCCTCTACGCACTGACTTTTAAAGAACTAAGTTCTTTGAAAACAGAAGCTTAGAGAGGGTTAGTGCCTTCTATAGCAGAGTGACACACCTGGAAGAGCAGATTCAACCATTGTGGGACCCAGACGCTTTGATCCTAATACGTTTTCTAAATTTAATATGTCACTGTGTTGTATTTCTTCAACGCAGGTTCATGCTTTGAGCGCTTTACTGCAACTTTGTTACCTGTTATACAAATCGTTGCTTCCGAAGAGCACAGAGCTGAGCAAACATTAGGAAAGATGCTAAAGATTGCAGTAAAGTATATTTCATGGGGGGCCTTTTAAATTACAACAGGTTTTAGACTGACTGACTTGGATGTGTTGGATGCTGTTTGGAGACAGGGGAAAGAAATCTGGAAGTTAATTCCAAATCCAGGATTCCGTGACTATTGCATTGTTTCCCAAACTTTCTTGATCACAGAAAACACTTGCTAAATAACAAAAACAAAAGATAACCACACAAATAAAAATACATGGTTCCTGGCACATAGTAGGTGTTCTATAAATATTTGTTGAATGAATGATCCAAATAAAATAATTGCAAATTAAAGAACGAAATGTAAGATCGGATTTTTGCCAATAACTCCCCACACACACATATACATACACATGTCCATACTTTTTAATATGTAAGTTTTTATAACCACAGGTAAATTCTTAAAAGGTATTTAACAAACTGTTTAAAGTAGTTTTTCAATGCCGTATATGGAAACTTGCAAAAAATAAAATAAAATAAAAAGAAAGTAGTTTTCTTTGGGGAAACTACTACTGGTTTGTTGCTCCTAAGGTGATTAAATTTTAATAATTTAGAAATAAAAACATAATAGCTTTAATAGTTAATTTGAATAATCTAATATTTTTTAATAATTTGATAATTATGTGATATAAATTTAATAATTAAGTGCTGAGAGTAACAGTGATGGTCTCTTTTCTGTAACTATCTACCATTTATTTTCTTTCTCAAAAATAAATTGGAGGCTGGGCACAGTGGCTCATGCCTGTAATCCTAGCACTTCGGAAGGTTGAGAAAGGAGGACCACTTGAGACCAGGAGTTTTGAGACCCACCTGAGCAAGAGCAAGACCCCGTCTCTACAAAAAATAGAAAAAACTAGCCAGATGTACTATGTGCCTGTAGTCCCAGCTACTGAGGAGGCTGAGGCAGGAAGATGGCTTGAGCCCAGGAGTTTGAGGTTTCAGTGAGCTATGATCATGCCACTGCACTCTAGCCCGAGACCCTGTCTCAAAATAAATGAACAAGTAAACTGGAGAAGCAGTCATGGAATGCCTGCCTGACACCAGGCTCCGTGCTAGGTATTCCCACTGCCTGCGCTGGAGGCACTTAGGGTATGAGCTAGGACATACGCTGCTCCTGTGTGAAGTCTTGACGATATGAGATGGAAATTGAGCTCAGGAGGACAGCAGAAGGTAAGTCCGGATTACTGCAGTGAGAGATGCGGGGAAAGGTGTCCAGGTGGTCTGTAGAGAGAGGTCGGGGAGGCCGGCAGAGGAGACAAGGATTAGAAAAGGCTTAGTCCAATAATCCAATAGAAAAAGAGCAAAGGTTCCCAGGGCGGGAAATCTGAGCAGCCCTTAGACATACGAAAAGATGCCCGTTCTCACCGCAGGAGAGAAAGACAAACGGAAACCAGGAGGCTGTATCACTTTCCATTTGCAACTGCCCGGCAGAGAAAACACAGATGTTGATGTATCCTGTGGGAGCGAGGCTGTGGAAACAGGCAGGCTCCCTATGCAGCAGGTGTGACCGTCAACTGACAGTCTCCCAGGAGGGTAACTTGGCAGTGAAACCAACGAGAAACGTGCCCTGGACCCGGAAATTCCCACCCTCGGACTCAGCTCCGGTGTGCTTGCATGTGGTCGAAATGGCTGTGCACGAAGCTAGTCACTGAAGCACGCTTTGCGAGAGCAAAACACTGGGGTGGGGGAAACAAACTAAATGTCCATTAAAAGGGGGACTGTTTCAGTCAGTCACAGCAGAGCCACCCAATGCAGTATTCTATGGCCAAGTTAAAAAAAAGGATAGCATTTATCGAATGTGCCAGGCATTATTTTATTTCAAGTCTTGTGTGCTTCTTTACTCCCTTAATCCTCTCAACAACCCTCTAAAGTAGGTTTTTTTTTTTGTTGTTGTTGTTGTTTGAGACAGAGTCTCACACTTTTGCTCTGGCTAGAGTGAGTGCTGTGGCATCATTCTAGCTCACAGCAACCTCAAACTCCTGGGCTCAAGCGATCCTACTGCCTCAGCCTCCCGAGTAGCTGGGACTACAGGCATGTGCCACCATGCCCGGCTAATTTTTTCTGTATATTTTTAG
>CAUYSK010003047.1:0-23298 GCA_963575035.1 Avahi laniger
GCAAACAGACAACCTACAGAATGGGAGAAAATTTTCGCGTGCTACAAATCCGACAGAGGGCTGATAACCAGAATCTGCTTAGAACTCGGGAAAATCAACATGAAAAAAATCAAACGATCCTATCAAAAAGTGGGCAAAGGACATGAACAGAAACTTTTCAAAAAAAGACAGAATAATGGCCAAAAAACATATGAAAAAATGCTCAACATCTCTAATCATCAGGGAAATGCAAATTAAAACCACAATGAGATATCAATTATCTACAGTGAGATTGGCCTTTATCAAAAAGTCCCAAAACAATAAATGTTGGCGTGGATGCAGAGAGATAGGAACACTCATGCACTGTTGGTGGGACTGCAAACTAGTGCAACCTCTGTGGAAAGCAACATGGAGATACCTTAAAGAGATAACAAGTAGAAGTACCATTCGATCCAGCAATCCCATTACTGGGCATCTACCCAGAAGAACAAATGATACTGTATAAGAAAGACACCTGCACCCGAATGTTTATAGCAGCACAATTCACAATTGCAAAGATGTGGAAACAACTGAAGTGTCCATGAATACATGAGTGGATTAATAAAATGTGGTATATGTATACCATGAAGTACTACTCAGCTTTAAGAAATAGTGGTGATATAGTATCTCTTGTATACTCCTGGATAGAGCTGGAACGCACTTTGCTAAGTGAGGCATCCCACTAAGTGAGGCATCCCAAGAATGGAAAGACAAGCACCACATGTACTCACCATCAAATTGGTATTAACTGATCAACACATAAGTGCACATATAAGAATAACATCTATTGGATGTTGGCAGGGAGGAGGGGGAAGGGAGGAGAAGGGAGGAGGCGACGGGTATATGCATACACAAGGAGTGTAATGCGCACCACTCGAAGGATGGACATATTTGAAACTCGGACTTAGGGGGGTAGGGGGGGGCAAGGGCAACATAGGTAACCTAAACATCTGTACCCCTATGATATGCTGAGATACAAAAAAAAAAAAAAAAGATTGGAACATCCAAACATTCTGGGTTATTCTGCCCATCATCTCCTGGGGAAAGCCACCGCCCATCTCATAGTGACTTTGTCAGACCACATGGCTTCATAGATCCTTTCCAGCTTTTGAATTTGAAATTTTGAACGACATTTTAATAAATGCTTTACCATCTTTAAAAAAAAAAATTCAGTATTTCTCCAATAAAAAAAGTTATGAAAACAATTGTTCTTAAAACATACTATTACTTTATATTCATATTTTTAATCTTAATACATAATATACTCAAGCTATAACATTTAAGGTGTGCAAAATTGATTGCTATTTACTTTAACTTTAATATTGATTAAATATTTGTATATCCTAATAAGACACATTTTGTGAAATTTACATATACAAATGATAAAAACATACTGATGATCTAAGTTAAAATTTCCCCAGTTAAAAAAGCAGACATAAGCTAAAGGCAAAGCATGAGCTCAACAAATGCAAAATACAGCTCTCACCAACAGAGGTGCTGGAGGGAAAACCCAGCCATGCTCTTTGTCAACACTATTTGTAAAGTGCATGTTCAAAGCTCAAGGATTTATACAACCACAAAGAAAGCATTCTAATCAAACTGAGGCAGTGCACTTACTTTGACTTAGGTGTTCAGGAAGCATTCATTTTGCACCCAATCTAACAGTTTGCGTATTTTTATCAAAAGAAATAAGAAAACATATTATTTATAACTACTCTAGTATAAAAACACTATTTTTAATGAAAACTATATATTAACTATTCTATATATTTTAAATTAATAACTGCAACACCCATACATGTTAATTCTGCACGAACAAATCTCCCACTTTTTGCTTTTGTACATGAATTGTGGAGACACAGCTACTCAGTGGAACTAAATTAGCGTAAGGGTATGTGTTACAAAAAATAGAGATCTCTGTCCTTGAAATCATTGTAGCTCTTAGTTTTAAATGTCTATTATGCAATTATTGTTCTGCATGCTCAGCCCTGATTTGAAAAGACAGTAGAACCACAGTATTCCTGTTAGATTTGCAAGTTATCTGTAGCACAGGGTTTCTAATGACTCTTTGTATCTTTAAGGCAGTAATTGAGGTTGAGTAAGTTACACAATATTTATATTTCAGAAGTACATAAACTTATACAATTTTGAGGTGAATACTATAAAACTAAAACATTTAGAGCATTTATAAAAATCTTACAAGTATTTAAAGGACTATTTCAAAATTTGTGTCCTGTTAAGATGCATCTTTCTTTTGGCAATAGGAGGATATATGCTTTAATTTTGAATTTTAACTTATGAAGAATTCAATTCCACATCTATCCCACAAAAATTTTCATAATTCATGAAAATGCAAAATTATAGCTCCAAAAATATAGATAAAGGTAAATTGTTTTATTAATGAAGAGACTGAAGATCATATAAGTCCAATGAATTGGCCAAAAATATATTGGTCTCGTAAGAATCAAGAAAATCCATTATTCATTTTGTATCTTCCCATGATACTTAGAAAATCATAAAAACTCAAAAGCAGGATTTCTGTGCTTACTTCTTTTTTAAAAAATTCTTAGATTCTGTACTAACTGAAAATAAACTGAAAATTTTAAAATGAATCAAATCAGGTGGCCAATAAAATTAGAATAACCAGTATTATCCGATAAAAGACAACTGTCAGAGACAACTGTTTATATGAGATAAGGTTAGAGAAAGTGCTTAAACATTGAATATTTAAAGTGTGGAGAACATTTACTATACAAGAGAGAATAGTGTACAACAAGCAGTTACTAGAATCATAATCTGCTGGGTTTCCAAAATTTATGTGTTCGAAACAGTGTTACAGAAGTTTCTTAAGCTCAGGCAGCTACTTAGTTCATGTACATTTGTTGAGGTGTGAGGAATTTAAATTTTCCTTAACATATCCAACTCATAACAATCATGATTAGAAGCATTAGCTGCCAAAATAAAAATAAAATGGTATTAGCATTTAGTCCATATATGGGGTTCTGATTCGTTTTCCATTGAATTCCCCTTCACAGTTCTATGTTCAGTTTTTTCACTGTTTGTTATATTATGAAATTTTAATAGTTTCTTAAACAGAGAAATTTGAACACCTTTGGGAATAATGTTATCACTGCCTTGTCTGTGAGCATGCATTCAGAATCTTTTCATATGTGCTGCCGCCGAAGAATCTAACGATGCAACTTAACACAGCATGTCCACGTTTAACTGCAAAAACTATCCCTCAACTGTATTCCATTTGACCAGAAATGCTGGTAGTAGCTTTAATATGCAGAATTTGTGATAAAGCTAGTGGTTTCTCAGTACAAAGATCTCTGCTCTACTTGACTGCTCAATGTTTTTTCAGTTGTTTGGAAGTCTCTCTTCCACTCCAAAAACACGACTGAATACAACTACAACAGCAAATGTCAGCTTTTGTTCATAGTCTTGATGTGTTTAGGTTTTTTAAAAATAAATTTCCAAAAAATCTGATACTAGGGTAGTCCAGCTTACTGTATCCAGATTCAGGTAAGAAAATGAACTGGTACATTGTCATTCACAATCATGAGGCAAGGTCTCAAAATTTTCCACTGTATGTGGAACACATACACCAAAAATATACAGCTTCTTTCCTCCAAAAAGGCTATGTAAACTTAATGGAAGTGGCACTGTTCCTACAATTTTTGGTTTTGATCATGACATAGTTTTCATATCAAATTGCCACAGGCCATCAAAATAAGCAACATATGCTTCATAAATAACATGTATTTCAGTATTTTCAGAATCTTTCTTGCCACAATCTATAATGATCTTATGAATCAGAGAAGGCACAATCCTTTGAGCCATTGGACTGTTGCAATCAACAACTTCAGAAACATTCTGTGTCTCTAACTCATAAATATCATTTAAATATCTGGGAATATTATATTTTGACTCTCACCTTTATTTGCCAGACCACAAAATAAATAGCCATTTTTACTTTTTAGAGAAAAATCTACATTTAAGCTAAATACAATGAGATAAACAAGAAAATGGAAAAGGGGGGCTAGGTTTTCCTTTTTTTCCTTTCATAACCAACAACTTGCTTATAACTCATATAACTTATTATTGTATCTTGTATCTTTTAACTCTTCCTCAAATACAAATATTCTGGTACTATCACAAATAAATCCATAGGCAGCACAGCTTGGATGTCTTCTCTAACGGATATTGGAAACTACTGATTTACAACAGCATTGTGTAATCTTTAATGCTATAATCAAGTCACTTGTAAGAATTTCTTTGAAAAATCACCAACTACCTATGGCAGTTTCAAAGATATTTAGGGCCATGAGGAAAACTGATTCAAATATGAAAATTTCTAAATGTGTGATGAGAAAAAAAAATCTTTATATATGAAATGATGAAAGAGATCAGTAAAAATAAATTATCTCAAGTATATTTCATGGAAAAATATCCACAGTAAATTGTAAGATTTTCAACAATTATCTTATAAATATAATCAGTTAGGAGGCATTCTAAATTTTAGTTTAAAATTGTCTCAAAATTAATAATTTTTAATAATAGACAATATCCCAAAATTTAGATAATTTTGAATTTTTTAATAGATCATTTCAAAGATGAGACTGTTCCATATATGAACGAGAGATAAAACACTTTTGAATTCTCAGAACACTAAGTTTCATGATTCATAAAGTTTCTATTTTCTACTAAATTGTAAGAATTTACTTTAGCTTCTTTCAGAAAAGTACCGGGTCCTGGATTTATTGCCAGGTATGTGTTTTTTACCTTTTCAATTTCACTCTGATTTTAAGCCATTTACTTCTTTGATTTACCCAGTAACATACATTGGTTACTATGGATACGATGGATATACTAATGCCATTTGTATATGTCAAGCTTATTGACAAGTGAGATGTGGTTTACAAAACTTTAGACACTGTTCAGTGGTTATTGAGCCCACATATGTGGTGTGAAATCTATTTATAAATCTATGAGTTATTCATGTTTACAATTTTATAAACATAAGAATGATCTGGAAACATTTTTAGTTGTAATATATTCTTACTTTCTAGAGCATAATTTCTTTTCTTTTGATATAAATGTTTCCTCTTTAATTTAAAATTGCTCTTTATCATTGTCCCCTCACTCGCATGAGTTTCCAGCATCAGTGTACAATGATGATCAGTGGTCCCCAAAACCCCCAAAGGAAAGAAGAGGACAGTGCATTTCTGTTAAATTCTCCTATGTGAAGAATATAATTTAGCAATGTCACAAAACATGGAGTATAGTCTCATAAAAACTATTTCAGCTACATCAAAGCATCTAAGACTGAGCAACTTTTCAATTTATCAAACAAATGTCGTATTGCTTTTCTAATGTGAATGTCAAGCTTGTGCAACTATGACACACTAATGGTATAGCTATCACATGAGCCCTGAAGTTAGGATATGTCTCATAAAGCAGCACTGGCTCCTTTTCCTTCTGGAATCCTTGTGTTCTACATACTACTCTCGTGGGTCTTATTACCTTAGGCTTAGTCCTATCTAGGCTTTATGGCTGCATAGACTCTGATTCCAGTTTAATTACTCCCTCGGTTACCCCTATCTTTTCATATAAGTAGACTTTTTACACCCGGACCTAAAATGAATTCATTTCCCAAATCTAAGTCTCTGAGCCCTGTCTTCCTTTGTAGTAAAACTTCCTCCCTAGATCAAGGCTGTCATGTTGAAACGGATTTCATCTCCAGCTTCATTCTGTCTGCTTAAGCTATAACTCTATGTTTCATTTCTTCTCTGACACTGGCACTTTACTTGTGATTATATTGCTAATCTACACTAGACAGCATGGTGCTTTTCCATTTCTCATTATTGCTATCTACATATTTTTACAGATATGATTAGATGACCAGGATAAGTGAGCATACAAGTATATTACAATTCCAGCAATTCTTGAGAATTGATATATGTGTATTGACTTTATTATTGCAATAAACATTTTCAACCAGCTGAATCTGACATATTTAATGATTTATGTAGTTATTATTATGCTTTATACTAATTATTCCAAAAAGATAAGTCATTCTTTTGTACTGCTGTAACTATTATTATTTTCTAATAGCCAAATCAGTTTTATTTTCATAAAATCTTACAGCATTTACAAATGGGTTCAACAGAAAATATTATTTATAATAGCTGCTATCTTATATTTAAAATTACCTCCTCTAGATGTTAAAAGGCAAAAGTTTTAGATATTTACTCTTCAATATCTTGGGTTCTCCTGTCCCTAACATACCTCTACCATAAACGAGTCTTAGATGATCATAGAAGCTCATTTGCAAGAATGTATCCAATATTTTCTCAAGCCCCCCAGACATATAATAGACAGGCATTTAAACTATTGTTCCTGGTTCCTGTAGTCATGTCAGGTATCCTAGAAACTGTGGAAGCAGAGAGGGTAGGAACAGCATGCTGGAAATGACAACATAATTGCTATGTCGCATGAATGGGAAGCAAAGACATCATATAGAGGGGAGGTAATACTAAGGACTGGTTCTGAAACTAAGTGTTCAGGGTGTTAGGGCTTGGATGAATGGGGTGGGTGGATCATTTCAGGAAGGCAGAAGAAAAAGGAAGAGGAAAGGGAAGCCATAGGACTGTTTTGGTCAGTTGTTCACCTTTTTGATTCTGTCTGTCCCTTTTTTTTATGGAGCCATGAAAATAATTAAGTAGGTTCCCTGTCAGGCCAGGGCTTAAGTATGATACACTCTTCAGTAAAAATATCATTGTTCTTGGCCAGGTGCAGTGGCTCACGCCTGTAATCCTAGCACTCTGGGAGGCTGAGGTGGGAGGATCACTTAAGGTCAGGAGTTCGAGACGAAACTAGCCTAAGCAAGAGTGAGACCCTGTCTCTACTAAAAATTGGAAAAAAAAAATAGCGGGGCAACTTAATAGAAACAAATTTAATAGAAACAAAAAGTTAGCCAGTCATGGTGGTACACACCTGTAGTCCCAGCTACTTGGGAGGCTGAGACAGGAGGATTGTTTCAGCCCAGGAGTTTGAGGTTCCTGTGAGCGGGGCTGATGCCATGGCACTTAAGTGAGACTCTGTCTCAAAAAAAATTAAAAATTTAAAAAATAGAAAGAATGTCATCATCCTTCTAACAAAAAATTCTTACTTTCATATTAGCTGAAATTTCTTAGCAACAAATTCTTTCTCTATAGAAGTAAAAAGAAAATGTTTAAAAATAAAAATGTTTGCTATCATCACATTGGTGATTAAAAAGGAAAAAGAAAACACGTTTGAGAAAGAAGAAGCTGACCTACGACAGAGAATGCATTTTTAATCAGTGTAAGTGATGACGCAGCATCTTTTCCATTTGTTTGAAAGTCATGAGATACTCTGAAGTGGGGATAAAGTAAAAAGATACCTTGAAAGGACATAAGAAAGATGAACAAAGAATGGAGATCCCCAAAACCAGTTTTTCTGATTCTATAATTTACCTGTTTTTTGTCAATCAAGAGAATAGGGCACAAAATGCTTCTCATGGAAGCACTTCATACCCACGTGTGTCTTTGGAGAACCATCTCCTGCCTGAGGACTAAGGCACCAGGGGCTGGGTTACCAACAAGGTCAGGCCTCTCTTCATTGTGCTTAAATCTTAAAAGGGAATGCCAGTTTGCACTGAGACTCCACCTGTCTCGATATTGAAATCTTCGTAATCAATCTCTTTCCTTTGTTTCAAATCAATTGCCTAAATGCCATCACCTCTGGGCATTTAAAAAGTTTCTTTGTACCAGAATATATTTGCCAGAGAAACTGAGTCATCATTTCAAATAAATCTCTAGAGGCCACAGTGGTTCATTTTAGCCATTAGATTTCCGTGTGGTTTTTTTATCCGCGTGTTGTTCTTATTGCTGTGTTTTAAACAAGTGCTAAGAATAAAACCAAAACTATCACTGGTCTCTGAAAACACAATGTTCAAAACTTGAATTTTTAACAATGGCTTTTTGTCCTTTGAACAATATCAAGTACAATTGCTATATGACATTATTACTTAATATCCTTGAGATTGTTCCATCATAGAATGCATTTTAAAATCTTTACAATGTGTATATTACACATACATTTATATATCATGTATATACAGATATATAATGTACATTTAATTCAAACAGAACTGACTTATGAGCAGTATTCTGTGATATCTATTTAATTTTATTTATTTTTCTCCTCTTGAGGAAAAAATACAAGACAGCCAACAAGGAGGAATATAAAATGCAGTCGTCCCTCATTACACAAGGGGGATTGTTCCAGGACCCCCAAATCTACCAAAGTTCATGTGTACCCAAATCCCAGTTGGCACTGTAGAGCCTACGTATATGAAAAGTCGGCCCCCTGGCATATGTGGGTTTCCTATACCATGAATACTGTATTTTTGATCCATGTTTTTTTGAAAAATTCTGCATGTAAGTGGACCCTCACAGTTCAAACCCCTGTTGGTCAAAGATGAGCTGTAGAGAGAAATGAATAGGTTTGAAATAAAGGCAAAAGACAGAGAGAGGAAGAATCTTAAGATGAGAGAAGTAATTGGTACACAACAATGTGTCTTGTAGTCTTACAAAATGGTCTCTATAATACAGTAAATGATTGATTAATAATATAGTGACCATGAACAGCCACTAAATTTGGACCTCACAGTTGGTTCAGAGATTATAAACAATAAAAGTGAATATAAACATTATCTGTTTCAGAATTTGCATCTTTCACAAGGCAAATGTGTACTATTTTCTTTGGTAATGGCCCACTTTCTGTTCTTGCTATTTTGTTTTATAAAAAATATTTTCCATGGGCACTTTATTTATAGACATACATAACCGGGTTGCCTAAGGGGCAGTGGTTCAAGAATGATCGTAGCTAATTGTACCCATCATGTATACTTGTATAGAAGATGTTTAGCACTTCAAGACAGAAGCAGCAAAAATAATTAACATGTGTACATTACTGTTAGCTTTAACATAACTTCTATATAAAATAGTTCATATAATCTTAAAATTCTTGAAAAGCAATGACATTATTACTTTCATTTAATGTTTGAGGTTACCGAACTTAGAGCTCTTGAGCAATTCACCTGATTAGGTGAGGAAAAGATTTAGGAATCAAATTCACATTACATGATTTCAAATTTTATAATCTTTTCATTTACCTATTCGGACTTTGAGGAAACAAATTATACTTTTATTCTGAATGTGTCATTTATATTTTTAGTTTACGTTGAAAAGTTTTTCTTCTGAATTTTGATCACAGGTAAGTATGTCTTAGTGCATTGAGAAGAATTTCATTAGTACATAAACTGTACTCAAGAAATTCGGAATATGAAAAGCAAGTTGAGTTTCTTGTATCCACTAAGGTGACTTAAAAGATTGTTTTTCATCCCTTAATGGGCATATGAATCACTGGGTTTTGTTAATACAGACTCTGGTTCGGCAGCGACCGACCTGCGGCTGTCATCAGTCCTTGCATTTTCCGTCATGCCAAGTTGATCTCTGGAGCTCCCCGGCGGAAGGTTTGTGTAGTTCTTTTCCATTTATGGATTTTCGTATAAAATATCTCCTTTGAGAATTTCACAGCAACCTTGTTTAATGTGAAGGCTATGAATTGCTATTATTGATCTCATTTTATCAACAAAACTGAGTCTTTCAAAGAGGTCAGTGGGTGGTCAGAACATTCGGCTGGCTGGGAAGGCAATTATAAAGTCACATTAATGGCTGGATTCCTGATTCTAAAGCTCTTTCCATGATCTTACCACGGCCTTGGAAAAAGTGTCGTGATACTTCTCCATGCACCCAGGACACTGTGTATCAGCAAATGCAGGAGTTCGCAAAGTGGCGCGTCCTTACACTGGAAAGCTCAGAAACTTCTCAGAGCCCCTGCTACACAAGTTCCAGTTCGTTCCCTTACAAGACAAACCTGCAAAGTTCTGGCTTCTCGGTGTGCTCTTCCCCAGGCCCCAAAAGGTGGACTAGAATAATTCTAAATTGGTCCTGGTTCATTGCTCTGAACCCATATCACAGTTGAAGGCC
Organism: Avahi laniger; assembly: GCA_963575035.1. Taxonomy (NCBI): domain Eukaryota; kingdom Metazoa; phylum Chordata; class Mammalia; order Primates; family Indriidae; genus Avahi; species Avahi laniger. The sequence goes on from CAUYSK010003047.1 coordinate 10,098, forward strand.
CGAGCAGCTGCTCCTCACTCATCCTTGTGTTTCTCTCTGCTGTCAATTTTCATTTAGGCTTTATTCGACCTCATCTCTTTCTTGGCTGCCATTTAACCCCAATTTCAGTCCTCCCTTATCTCTTATCTAACTTTGATTTCACTCCCTTTTCTCCACCTTGTCTCTCCATTAAAGCTATATGAGAGGAGAATTTATGTATGGTTAGAAAAGTGGTGGGAAATATATACAATACTGTGTGATTTTTTTTTCCTTGAGAGAAAAAAATGCAATATATCAGGGTTTTTTTTTTTAATTTGTTTGTTCTTTATGTTAAGTTTTGCCACTTCTATCATTTTCTTAGAAAGATGCCTTCCTCACGGTAGAAAGGGCACGTTACATTTGCCTGATTGCCTCTTCAGCAAGCACCGCGCCTCGGTGCCCATCCTCATGTTGCACGCCGGTGAATGTAGAACGATGGAAATGATGGTGAAAAGATCATTTCACGCTAAGCTTAAAATATGTGACTAGCAACTGCCAGTAGAAGAAACACTCTAAATCTCAGTGAGAAAAGCTGCAAGGATAGTCATCGATGGCAAAGTGGTATTTCATCACAGAGCAGGAAGTCTCAGACACCCACACCGTGAATCCGGCGAGCATCTCGTGATGTCCATAAGTAACATAATTGAAGAAACACAGCTTACAAACAACGTCTGTCGTTACCAAACATTTAGAAAGGAATATTGCATACTACAAGACTGTCTTTTTTTCTCTCATCTATTTGTTCGGTCAGCATACACTCATTGAGGATACAAAAAAGAATAACACAATTTCCAAAGTCAACTTAACAGAATAATTTTATTAAAATTAAGAGCAATTATATATATTTTATAAATGTATATTACATATATACATACACATGCCTATATGCACACATATATGTAACAGAGCAAAATATATTTAATTACACACATATATAAACATATGTTTTAAAATATAGTTTTATCACTGTTCAGGTATGGTGATGCCTCATTGAATCAGGAGATGACTCATTGAAAAGATAGTTACAAAGTCAAGCACCGGAGGGTGACATTTTGATTCAACAACAGACCACATATATGATGGAGATCCCATAAGATTATAATAAGGTATTTTTACTGTACTTTTTCTATGTTTAGATATACGCTCACTGTTAGGTAGATAGTTGGGATCTCCGGCTCTTCTCAAGCCAAAGGGTCCGGTTTTGGTGCTGTTTCGAGCAGTTGCTCCACCTGGGAAAAGGGATCAGGGCAGGCCAGCACTCCATTTTGGTGTTGCTCCACCCTTAGTCCTATCCCAAACAGCTGCTACACGTGGGGAGGGAGGGACTGCTTTATCAATCTAGGAGTTCCCCAGCCCAGGCACTATAAGATTTAGAAAGTCACCTAGAGTAATCTAAGGGTAATTAATATGCCATTAGTTTGAATCTGCATTGCAGTTCACCCCCACCCAGGTGAACTTTCTTAGCCGGAAGTTGTATATGCCGATGGCATTGAGGGCACCTGTTGATCATTTGATAACATCCCACACCTCCCAAAAACCCTTTCCCAGACTGGGCTAATAAAAGGAAACAATCCGAAAAGTCAGAGGAAGTGAGTGGGTCAGTGATTGAGTGAGTTGATGTGTCTCCCTCCACTAGTGGAGACAGACCTGTTTTATGCTACAATAAAGAGCTGCTCTCGTGGAACTGCTCCCTGGCTGAAGTTACTTCATCATATTGGCCTTGCTGGTGGCTTTTCCAAAAAAGGAGTCAGAGGACTGGGATAATAGCCTGGACTTGACGCTGGTGAATCTGATCATTCTTCAGCCAAGAGCACACAAAGAACCGAGGGCAGACTCCCACCCTGGCATCTTTCGGTGTTGAAACCCAGGATTCTGACATTACCATTGTGTTATAGATGCCTACAGAATTCAGTACGGTAACATCCTGTGCAGGCTTGTAGCCCAGGAGCAGTAGGCTGTGCCATGCAGCCTAGGTATGCAGTACGCTGTAATATTTAGTTCCATCTAAGTACAGTCTATGCTGTTCACACAACAACAAAATTGCCCAATGACACATTTCTCCGAACATATACCCTTGGTTAAGTGATGCATGACTGTACTCCCAAGAAGGTGAGGCAGGCCACGTGGGGCCACACAGGGAAGCACAGGGGTCGGTCACGAGGTTGGCAGAGTTTAGGGGCACAAGGAGAAAACATAGGAAGAGGCTTTACTGTGGAGTCTACAGGAAGGAGTGGATGAGGCAGGATAAGCAGGTTTAGGAGGAGCTAGTTTGAATAAATTCAGCAGGCCCTTGTGTGTAGGGGCCATTACTAGCTCTCTGGTATCTGGCCCTGAGATAATTAGGGCAGAGGAATAGTGCCTGGAGTGTAAGGGCCCAGTCACAGAGGGGCGTGGGTGAGGGCTCTCAGTTGGTAGGCTTGCAGATGAGGTGCCCTCGGGTCGTCTTTTACTGTCTCTAGGAATTGGTTAGCCCTAGGAGGGGGCAGCCTCTCCAAGGTGAACATGTGCAAAGATGTCAAAGAATTGAAAATCTAGAAAATAAAAAGGCATAATTAATATAATATATAATAGATTAAAGAATTTATGTAAAATGTTCTATTTTTATTGTATATAACCTCAATAAAAGATGTTTAAAATTATGCTTATAAAACATTTCCACAAGTAGTTTCTCCTTGAATTAATGCAAATTCCTACAACGAAGATAAAGACTTGTAATCCTCACTTTATGGAAGAAGAAAATATAATCTGTTTTTCTTTAAAATGTAATTCCCCTCATGCAAAAATACATTCCAAATAGGTTAAACATTTAACTGTCAAAATTAACCAATAACATGAGTGGAATAAAATATACAATAAGTTTTTATGTAATATTGGATTGAAAGACTTCTTTAAATAACCAGTTATCTATTGATGTGTAACAAATTGCTCTAAAATTTAGCAACATAAGACAATAAATATGCATTTTTTTGGTTTCTATAGATGAGGAACTTCGAGTGGTTCTGACTCCTTCCTCGGGGCCACCTTGGAGGCTGCCTGCCACACCTCAAAGGCAGAAAGCAGAAAGGAAGAGAAGATTCCTCAAATACCACTTAAAACCGTTATACATGTGTAGGTTAAAAACTGTAGTATGGTGCATAATGGAGTGAAAAAGTAGAACAGCTGACAAAGAGTTTGTTAGTGGTCTAAACATGCAAGGGGCTCTTAAAATTAATAAGAAAAATAATTAAAAAGAAGAGCTTCTAGGAGACCAAGGGCCAATTCAGAAAAAATGAAATTTATTTTCCCACTAAGCATTCAACCATCCCAGCAATTAAAGAAATGCCAATTAGAAAGTGAGATTATATGTTCAGATATCAGATAGGTAAAAATTAAAAGGCATTATAGCATCCACATATACTGCTAATAGGAGTGCAAATCGGTACAGCTTTTCTAGAAGCAAGTTGCTAATAAGAATGATAAACGTTACAATACTTTATGTAGAATTTCTCATTCTAGATATCTAGGGCAAGAAGACATAAAATGCAGGTGCAAATTTAGCCACAAAGAAATTTATCACAGAATTACTTATATTTGCAGAAACAAAGTGGACACACAAAGTATCAAACATTAGAGGCATTATGGTATATATCCTTGTGGAAAAGTGACACACCCTCCACCTCTCACCCCATGGTAACTAAATAAGAGGTGAAAGTGGAAGGATTCTCTCATAAGTCAGAAAGTATTAAAAAAAGAAAAAAGGAGGAGATGAGAACTCAGCTCAAGAACAGACACTGCTAAAAGCTGAACTGTTTTCTAAAAGTAGAAGTGAATGATTCAGTTTGGCTCTGGAGAAAAAAGGGGCAGATAAGCAGGTAAACACACAGGAAACAAGGGGAAGAAGAAGAAAGTATTAAACGGGAGCCTTTAAAAAATTCCCCAACCAAGAAAGGTATTAACATCTAACATTAGTTTTTAGGTGATTTGCATTACAGCAAGGTAAACCCCTACATCTCCCCAAACCTTCAGTCACACACACAGATACACACACACGCACACACACACACATCTTCTGTGATTTTTTTTTTTTTTATTAAGGAAAAGACCTGAAATTCATATCTGGGTCAATGAGAAACAGACAAGGAAATCTTAGGTGAGACAGTAAGAAGATTCTGAGAGAGAACTAATTTAATGGCAGCCTGAGCATAGAGCCAGGATTGATGGCGAGAAAATAACTTCCCTAGTAATTTACAGAAATCCAAGTGAGGGCATTGAACTTTCCACAATCTATTATATGGGGGATTTTGAGCCAGTCTTATCTACAGCTCAGGAAGTGGGTGATCCCAATTGCTGTTTCGATTGTGCAAATCATAGGATTCTATGCAGCCCTTATAAATGAAGTTTTAGAAGAATGTGTCATGGCAGAGAAGGTTGTCCGAACTTATATTGTACAGTGAACTAGCGAGTGCAGAACTGTGTAGCTAGTATTGTAATTTAACCATATATTCATTTTTATATATAGAAAAGAAGACATAGAATATATAAAAATGCTAATAATGGCTATCTGTGGTGGTGGTAAGTTTAAAAGTGATTTTTATCCTCTTTGTTTACCTCTGTTTTACACAAGAAAAGCAGTGCTTCCTTTCTGAGTCAATCAGATGTATGAAATCTTGGTAAGCTTGTCTGTGTGTGGAGGCTCGTTTGAGTGATTTGTAGCTCTCAGCAGAGGAGGAGGAAGGGAAGTGCTACAAGGTAGGAAAAAAATCTAAGCCAGAATATTTAGGTGTCAGTATCGCAGGCATGTGGCAATACTCCCTTGTTCCTTTAAACCTAATTCTTACATGGCCATTAAATTCCAAAGTTAGAAGATATGGTTTGCAACTTGAAGACACACTCGCATTTGGCTCAAACTGTTGGATCTGTTTTTTCTGTGAATGATAATTGAAAGAACTAGTGGGTAATTTGTAGGGTGGGAACTCTTCAAGACTCAACCCTGCTCCATAATGTCTGTTTTCTAACTTTGTGAGGGAAGGGCTCTGGCTGATCTGATACTAAGTTTAATAAAACAGACTAATATTTTCCCCGTAAGAATTTAAATATCATGGTACAAGTCTCCTTTTGTTTGGTGGTAAGTGTTTTTCTCAAGCCTACTTCTTAGTTACCCATACATCCAAGGTTGCTTGCTGTTATCCTCTAGTCTTGTTCATCAAAGTACAGGGCATCTCTATTTTTCCCACGTGTTTGGGCCAAAAACCTTAGAGCCGACCTAGAGCCTTCTCTGTTTTACACAAGAATTCCACGTGCAAATTCTGTTGGGGCTGCTTTCAAACCACAGGCTGAATCCAGCTACTTCTCATCACTTCTGCTGCCGTCCTTCTAGATCAAACCATCATCATCTACAACCTGGGCTGCTGGGTCTGCCCCCAAACTGGAATTTCTGCGATTCTTACCCTCATTACAGCACTTTTTCACACGGTACCCAGAATGATCCTCTTAAAACCCACGTTTGGTCTCATTTTTCCTTTGCTTCAACCCCTCCAAGATTTTCTGTCTACTTCAGAGTAGATAGAAACGCCCAAACATCTTATCCTCATCTCCTGCCACACCTTCCCTGGCCTCCACTTCCCTCTGCCCTTCCCCATGCAATGAGGTTCATCCCCTCACTGCCTTTGGGTCCCTTTCTAAATGCCACCTTACCAGAGAGGCCTTCCTGCCCACTCTAGTACAATAATACCCCATGCTCTGCCTTCTCCTATTCCCAGCTTTGTTTTTTCAAGGTAAATATCCCTGCCTGGCATGATGTATATGAACTTGTTGGATTTGTCTCCCTTAAAAGGGAGTATGCTCTATAAAAGCAGGAACGTAGTTGCTTTTGTGCATTCCTACATCCCCTGTGCTGTGTGCCCATAATTGTTGCTCGATTATTTTTTGAAGAAATGAATGAGTCAACAACCCAAGCCTTTCCCCCCTATTCACTGCACTGTCATGAAGAAACTCCTCCTCTTGAAAATTAAGGACTAGTCTCCAATATGTCTAAAATTTTAAAACATTTACTAAGTGCCAATACTGCCACACAGGAAAGACTTTGTTCCCTTTGCCTAATTGGCATTTTGAAGGATTAAAAGTAAAGCTCAAAACCTAAGCTCAAAGTGTAAGCAGAATTTGACATACCCCTGTAACTAATATTGGACAATTTTTAGTCTAGATAAAGTTTCAATATATTTTCCAAAAGCTCTGTTCACTTCTACATTAATACAAGTTTTTGTTTTTCATTGCAGAACTTTGTAACCTAAATAATAACTTGACCCTATTTTTTTTCTTAAGGGCATATAAAAGTACTTGAGATAAGACCAGTTTCAATTTCAAATTTTCCATTTTCTCATGACTAACATTCTTTTATCCTTCCAATATGAATTTAAAAGAGAAAGCAAAGATGGTCACAGAAGTCTAAAATTCTTCTGCAAATGTTGCTTTTAGTTAGTATTTACATATGGTGTAGTAAAATTTCAATTAAATAAGATTTAATGAATTGTGGGCTCCAATCTGTTTTTCCACTTTGTGATTGTGTTGCCTTGATCACATCATCAAATTTCTCTGTTTCTGAGTCTCATTTTCCTCATTTGTAAGTTTGCAACATTGTAGCAGCACAACCATGAGTTATGAAGATCAAATGTAGTAATGGATAAAGGAGTTCTTTAAAAAGTAGAAAGTGAAATTTTATGTCTTAATATTTAGGGCCACCTGTATACTTTTACTTTGAGGGGATTAAAAAAAGCACCATTTATGAATAAAAAAAAACTCATAATATTATACCCAAATTACTAAAAGCCTTCCCTTTGGGATATATCATCACTCTAAAGCACAAAGGTTGGCAAACACGGCTTACCAGCCCAACTCCTCTAAGTGTCAGGCACCCTTGTGGAGGTCACAGCCTCTACAACTCAGCGGGAGTCAGGCGCCTTGAGAATGCACCTGTCTTTCCATCCTCTGTCGTTCCTCTTCCTTCTTCCCTGGAGAATCTGAGTCTCCCTGCCTTCTCTGTGCCTTTACTTCATGAAGTTCTCTGTCTCTTCTACTATTTACTTTTTCTCCAATCTCTATTTTCTGTCTGCATGTAAATGTGACAAATTGTCCCATGAAACTGTCTTCCAATCTCTGGCCACCACTCTTGAGTTATCACAGTCTGCCATTTTTACTCTGATGTCTCCTATCTGATTTTCTGCTCACTTCTTAAGCCATTGAAATATGGTTTCATCTCTCTCACATTATTAAAACCACACTTTCCAAGTCACCAATAATCTCGATGTTGTCAAATCCAAAAGATGCTATTCTGTTTATTTTATGTGACTCTGTTTCCCCTAGGACCAATGAACCCTTCCTCCTCTTTGAAAATTTCTCTCCCCTTGATCTTGGCAACAGCCCCTTTTCTTGGTTTCCATGCTAGGACACAATGAGAAGGAGGCCGTTTGCAAGCCAGGAAGAGAGCCCTCACCAGAAACCAAGTTTTCTAGTACCTTGATTTCATACTTCTAGCTTCTAGAACTATGATAAAATAAACTTCTGTTACTTAAGCCACCTATGCAACTATATAAGTCCACTGAACAAAGTAAGCTATAATTTAGTGGTGACTCTTGCTGTAGAAGCATCTTGAATGCAGACGGCATTCTGAACTTTCCTCAGTGATGCTCTCAGCGGGCATTTGAGGACTCTACGGGGTGAAAGGGTTAAGTCATGTTTAACCAGTATGTGTACTTAGTCCTTTTTATCTTCCTGAAACTTATTAGCACTCTGAGTATCAATTCAGCAAGAATGAATAATACTTTGAATGACATCAGCTTCCGCCAACATGTAAGAGGTTACTATGGTAATGGAGAAAGTTTTTCAGAGCACAAAACAAGTACCATGCTTGATATATTAGTCAGCCAGGGAAAGCAGTCACATATAAGCTACAGCATTCATTCAGTGAATAGTCATTTATACAGCATGCATGTTAGCAATTCCGCTGTGTTTTTCTGAACATCAAAACTTTGGCAGTTGTATTGAGAATCTTGGCAGATTTACAAAAGTGTTAACAGTCATTTTCAGAGCCTAGCTTTTTTGTTTTTTTCTTCTTTATTTCTTGGAACCCATATTTTCAACAGGTTCACAGGGTTTCCAACTTAAACAGAAAAGTGAAAGGTCTCTAGTAGGGCTCACCTCCACTTTTTATTGCAAAATCAACAGATTTTCTCTTCTAGTCATTTAGAAATTACTCTTTTATTGATGTTAATTATCTTTGGCCTTTTCAAGCACAACATTTTATTACACAACCATTGTCTCTACATATTTCCTTAAGATTTTAAATGTACACAATTAAAATTTTTTGGCTTCTATTAATTCCTCTTAACTTCCTCTTAATCATTCTGTTTCAAAAAAAGCTGTAAGACAAAAGAACAAAAGACTGTTAAAAATAAAACAACCTATCTAGTCTCATATGATTTGATGTAGATTTTATTTCAATATGTAGAAGATGATCAACTACTTCCTCATGAACAAATCACTTAAAAAGGGAAATAATCATTAAGAACCAGAAGCAAAACAGGTTCTCTAAAATTCAATGTATGCCAAACTAACATAAATTCCTTTCCTAATAATCTTATACTGAAAGCTCAGACCAAAACCAAAGAGTATGCTTCACCTTAGCAAGGCATTCTTTTCAGCAAGGTATTTAACAATCTCTCATATGATTTTTATGATAAAACTCACAAATTTCAGTTTGGGTAGGAATTTCTGTCTCTGTGATGTTTGTAGCATGCTGAAGCCAAGTTTTGTAGGGTCCAGGCCACACATTGGGTCTACGCACAGTAAGAGGACCACAATGTTGAAAATGCCTATAATATTGACAATAATACCTGGTAATATCTGACAGGTAGTATCAGACAGGGAGATCTGCAGAAGAAGAACTGAATCTACTAGAAGATTTCTAATCCCTCTGGAAGGCCTGACATCTAGAAGAAGTCACTGTCTTCCTAGTCCAGCTCCCTGCTGTGCACTTGGTGAGTATTCAAAACTTGGGGAAATGTAGAATCTTCTGTTTCCCTACCACACTCTAGCTAATGATTTAGTGAAGGAAATGGATCTAGAAAATCACAAACAACTGTTTCTAAGAAGTTTTAGAAGTATCCCCATTAATATGGATGTAGCTGGATTAGAAGAGAGAAGCACACATCACATTTTCTTTAGAAATTTATTCAGTTTGCAATTAACCAATTCAAACAATTTTCAGGAATGAAGCAAATCCACAATCTTTAGACTACAGTCACATACAAAAAGGTATGTTTATGCAAGAATTCATACACTATGTACTTAGAGTTATCCATTGTTTAAAAAAGCAAAATGAAATGACTCTTCTACAGTTAAGAGCAACTTGCTTTATTACTCAGGCCCTCTCTTCTCTCTGGCTGATATACCAAAATTCAACTCAATTTCCCTATTACTGGTCATTTAATTTTAATGTGGAACAATTTAAAAGAGCTTTGGTGACCCAGATACTCTGATTTTAGTTTCACAATGATAGAGCTCCATTATTCTATTAATACATTTATATACAAACATCATTTGAAGGAAACAAATTTGTGTGCAATTTGTTTTACTTGACAATGAAAACAAATATAGTAGAGTCATATTTTAAAGAGATGAACAATAAAGACCTGTCATATTTTTTGCTTCAGAACACTTACTACAGTCAGCTTAGAGGGAAAACAAGTAGTAATGGCCTTGAGCCAAGCCAAGCCACAGAGTCCGGTTTCTGCTCAAGTACTGGTGAGAATGATAACTCAAACTTGGCTGTTGTTGCCTTCAGTTAGTGTCATAATCACATATGTTAATACACAGTGCAAGGGATCCCCAGGAGACTGAGAACACAGAGCCGGTGGTGGGGGGGTGCTTTCCTGGGGCTCCCTCCTCCCTCACAAAGTCTTACCTGGTGCAATGGGGAACCCCCAATTCTGGTGACCCAGGAACTGCACGCATCGCTGCCTGTGAGCTGAAGGCCGTTGGGCAGATGCGAGGTGGTACAGCACCAGAGGACTTCCTGCTTTCCAGTTGGTATAGTCTGGTCACTTCTGTGTCTCCTTTCTTTCTGTGTCTTGGGTCCTGCTCTCATTGTCATGGAAAAGGATCTGAGTATGACCTGTGATCCACAGGACACTCAAAGAAATACTTCAAACCACTATTAATTTAAAAACTGAGAAATAAGTTAAACTACTAGTCATGAAGCTGTCAGGATATATCAAAAGGGCAGACATTATACAGAATAAATTGTGGGGTGGAAGACAGGCATCACATGAGATTTCCAGCTTTCTTTGGGAAGAAAAGTAAGGTGCAATAAATGTCATGATGCTCCTGAGACAGTTTAAGGAGATGGATGTTGTGGGTTAACTGTATTCTGAAGTGTTTGTAAGTGCCTTTCACTGCAACGTACTGGGTTATGGGCATACTCTATGGTGGAGTTGTTGAATAGTTGTGGAATAGTTATGTTACTAAATGTCAGTGTATTCTTGAGCAAGTGTCTTAAATAATCAGTGCCTCAGTTTGTTCATCCATAAACTGGTCAAAATAATAGCAACTACCTTGGAGATTTATTAAGAGCCAATGAATTAATGAACATAAACCCCTCAGAACACACCTGGTGCAAGTTAGGTGAGGAAACTAGTATCATGATTCCTGTAGGATTCCCGGACTCCAAAATAAATGATCCTTTAACCTCTATAAATTCTGGTGGACCTCCACTGCTGCTTATCCACCCTGGAAGACATTTTGATATACACTGGAATAGTCTCATTTTTTTTTATTTTTAAAGCTCTTCCTTTTTGAAATACATGTTATGTGAAAAAATACCACTTAGCTTCCTCACTGTGAGTCTTGGCTACTGTGGGCTCTTCTAGTAGAAGAGGTAAAATTACTAAGCAAGTACAGTTTTGGGAAAATTCTGATGCAAGAGAATGAAAACCAGAAATGAGATGGGAAATCCCAAAAGCAAATGCTAAGGAAAGGTCTGAAAATTAGCTCTGGTCATGTGCTCTTTGATCATCTAGCCAGCTGTCAAGATCACTGGCAGCTTCCTAAAGAATTAAATAATGTTAATAATGATAATGATAATAATCATAACAACAACTGCAGCAGCAGCAACATTACTACGTAACTGGTACTGTTCTAACCATACCAACAAATGTACCCCACATTTAATGCAAACACCAGGGGCAGTATTGCTAATTCTCATTTTATAGTAGAAGCTAACATGGAAGGAAGAAACTTGCCCAAGGTCACACAACTTCAAATGGGAGAAATTTGACATCAGATCCATGTTCTTAAACAACACCCCAAATTGACTCCCAGAAATTACTTGAATTTGGAGACACAGAAGGAATTTCATTAAAAATCCTGGAGTCATTGATGGTAAAACAAATCTCAAGATGTAGTACTTCTGCAGAAACATTTATTAGCCTTCTAACTAAAATGTAATTTCAAAGTATGTTTAAGCCTTATTTAGAAGCAAAAATTTCATTGTCATGCTTCAATATTTGTTTAATAAAAAGAAAAAAACTGCCAGAGAAGTTTAAAACAGTCTTGATGTTTCAAAGTAAAAATAATATAATTGCACACTTTTGCTTTCCCTAACATTATTACTTGTAGAATATATTATAAAAAGTAGTATTAATTTCTGTAGTATAAGAAAAGCTGTTTATTTTTTATATCACAACAATCCCCCAGTACTTAATTTAAAATCTCACTTAAAGATAAATTCAAGGTCTTTTGCCTTAGATTGATTATTTTTGTTGTGGAAAAGAAGAGAACAAAGTTTATACTGTCCAAATTATATACTTCACAACCAGGTTCTTTCTTGTTATTGAAATCAATTTCCATTGAAAGAATTAAATAATGCAGTTATACATGTGATTATCTGAATAGACTTTACATATCACTGGCTACATAACCTAATTATTCATTCATGTCTTCATTTGTTAAACAGATATGTAATGAGTATCTATTAGGCAGACAAGCTGTCTTCACGGAATAAATATTTTAGTGGGAGAGAAAGAAGGAAAGAGAGAAAGAGGGAAGGAAGGACAGAGGGAAAGAGAGAGAGAAGAAAGGGGGAGAGAACAGGACAATGAAGGAAAGAAAGCTGTGATGGAGTTACAGCACAGACCTACTTTGGATAGGTTGGTTAGTGAAAGCCACCTGTATTTGCAAATTGGATTATGAAATAAATTTTGCATTTCTCAATGAGAAAGATATAATTTTATTTGCAAGGTCTAGTTTTATTTTACAAAAATAGTTTTCAAAAATCAATAATTTCCACACAGTCTCCAACAACAGGATCAAAACATACTTGGAATAGGCCCATTTTTTCCTTTTTCTACTCAGAATCATTCATTACAAAAGATCTAAGAGAAACAGCACCCACCCACTCAGATCCTAAGGAAGCATGGACCTACTCCCTGCTGCTGATGTGTTGAATGCAGTATTCATGAAAACACTTCTGATTCAACATTAAATACTTTTCTGGTTTCTTTTATTTCAATAAACGATTTAAAAACTCTAACTGGGGCTCATAGTTCTAACCTTACCTATTGATAATTTGGTCCTCAAATAATTTCTATGAATATTTTAGAGAAATGTGACCCGCTAGTAGTAAAGCCAGGATAGCAGCTCCATCTCTCCTGCTCCAAACGTGTGCATCTGCACTTTTCTTCTGATAAAACATGGTTCCAGAAATCTATCTATTTGGCATGCTTCATTTCAATTAACAATTAAATGTGCAAGCTGAGGATTAATTTTGGAAGTTAAATATTTGATCACTGCTGGAGTCCAGAAGTTTTAACAATTGTTTGTTCTGAAAACAGAAAGTAGCACCAGGCAGGCTGCTTTTCAGACATTTATGGCCAAATATATTATCTTCCTCTTCTTCTATAAATGCTTCATGTCCTTCAAATTTCAGCAAAGTAAAATCAATCACTGTAAAAAAGTTGATGGTAAACATTTTTAGTCTATGCAAGTGGGAGTGGGAGTTGGGATAACCTTTAAAAAAAGTTTGGCTGGATGTATAAAATGCATTTATAAATTTCATGTTTTTTAACTCAATCATCAAGCCTCTAGTTTCTCCTAAGGAGATCATTAGACATACACAAAAAGCTTTACGTAGAAGGATGTCAATCCCAGTTCT
>CAUYSK010003048.1:0-2500 GCA_963575035.1 Avahi laniger
TGGACAGCTAAAAATATATCTGGAAAAAAAATTAGCCGGGCATGGTGGCTCATGCCTGTAGTCCCAGCTACTTGGGAGGCTGAGACAGTAGGATTGCCTGAGCCCAGGAGTTTGAGGTTGCTGTGAGCTAGGCTGACGCCACGGCACTCCCTCCAGGCAAGAGAGTGAGACTCTGTCTCAAAAAAAAAAAAAAAAAAATTGGGAAGAATACATATCAAATGACTTTGTCATTATCCTTGGGGAGAGGAATGGAGGAGGATTATAACTTACATTTTGCCAAAATTTGTTACTTACAAGATTGTATTCATATTTTGTGTGATGAGACAGAAAAAAAGCAGGGAAGGGACTTTTTTTTTTTTAATTGTAGTAAAATACACAACAAAATTTACAATCTTAACCATATTGAAATGTACAATTCAGTAGTGTTAAGTGTTTTCACATTGTTATACAACCAATCTTCAGAACTTCCATCTTGCAAAACTGAAACTGAAACCCATTAAACAACTACTCCTCATAGCTGCCTTCTCCCAGCCCCTGGCAACCAGCATTCTACTTTCTGTGCATGAGTTTGACTACTCTAGATACTTCACTTAAATAGAATCATGTAGTATTTTTCTTTCTGTGATTGGCTTGTTTCACTTAGCCTCAAGGTTCATCCATGTTGTAATGTGTCAGGATTCCCTTCCTTTTTAAGGCTAAATATTATTGCATTGTATGTATATACATTTTGTTTATCCATCCACCCACCGATGGACACCTGGGTTGCTTCTACCTCTTGGCTGTTATGAGTAATGCTGCTATAAACATGGCTGCATAAATATCTCTTCAAGATCCTGCTTTGAATTATTTTGTACTTATACCCAAAAGTGAAATTACTGGATCATGGTAATTTTATTTTTAATTTTTTGAGGAAATGACTCTTAATTTTTAAAAAAACTTTACTATTATTCTAGACTCATATAGGGTTTAGGACCTAACTACTTGCAAGTCTTCCAGCTAATGCAGAGAGCGCCAAGGCTTATCCTTGCTTGAGGAGGAGAGAGGCCTGAGACTGCAAGAGACATTAAGGAGCCTGCTGGCCAAGCCCCTGATAGTGCTGCCTTGTGTTAACATAATACTTCTTAGTGGATTTATTGTTTGGGCTCCCTGCAGTTCAGAAGTTAGATAACTCTCTCAGGAGCACACGCTGAGTTAGTGGGTATTAGGGCTCTAGCGCACAAATTGATTCGGGGCACAGACCACTAGATCACACTCCTTCCAGCCCATGCAAGGTGGCGACCAAATGGCTGTTTTCTAAGTGAGTGGTGTTTATGTAACCTTGGTCAAGGGCTTTCAACGCTGTAGGATCGCACAAGTAGACAGAGGTAAAAGCACCCTTTCTATGTTAACATTAATTTTATTTTCAGAAATAAGTCAGGCCTGCATCTGCTATTGAGAAGTACTATTTTCCAAAGCAGTGTCTGTGCTTGGCATAACCCCAGATGAGCCCTGGACTTGCTTCTGTGTTTACTTTCACAAGAAGCTGTTTAAGAAAGATTGTAAAACATTTCAAAAGCTAGCAACGTTTGGGTACCAAAAGTGTTTTGTCAACATGATTCTAGGTGTTCTCTTCATACAACGTATAGAGTTAATTGATGCCCAACTCTTTAGCGGTTTTCCTCTGACAGAAGTGCCCAATTCCTTATTTCCGAGGTGATACTCTCTTGATACTTCTAAATAACACAGTCATTGGACCACCTGGAGTGGGGCAGAATTTTTGAGATGAAGATTTGACGGCCCTACATGAAACTTTCTGAATCAGAATCCGTGAAAGAAGAGTCAAGGAATCCACATTTTAAAAATAATTTATTGAGGTTCACATAATAAAAAATCAAGCACTTTAAAATGAACACTGGCACTAAGTACATTCATCACATTGGGCGATCAACATTTCTATCTACTTTCAAAACATTTGCACCATTTCAAAGTAAAACCTTCTACTCATTAAGAGGAATCTGCATTTTTAACAAGCTCCTCATGTCATTGCCATGCACCCTAAGGTTAGAGAACCACTGTAATTAAAGGCTAGAGGTACATAAAATTTGATATTCGATAGCATAGATTAGCAGATTCATGATCCTGGCTGCTAGGATTTCAAATGAATTCTGCTAATAATAATAATGTGTTATATAATGCTGCGGGGTTTATGTCACATTTCACATCATTAAAAGACTTAATCCTCACAGCATATTTGAGAAGCAAGCATTAGCTCATCCATTTTACAGATTTGAAAAGTGAAGATCATGACAGCTTCCCAATGGAACTGCACCTAGCCATGAAGAGGCAGAATAGGACCCAGCATCTAGGCCTCTGGCTTTGGGCTCGAGATTTCCCTCTTCCCCCAGCTTCCACTGAGAAGCCCCCGACCCTGCCAAGGAAGGTTGGAGAAGGAAGGGAGTGGGCCTGAGAGAGGCCTTAGTACCTCAGGGGCTACTTTCATTTTAAAAGTTCTTTTTAATGC
>CAUYSK010003048.1:5000-58321 GCA_963575035.1 Avahi laniger
ATTCAGGGGGTCATTTCCCATGTATTAACCTTGGGTACCGGTCACTAGTTGTACCCTAACACTGTAATAAGGATTTCAGTGTTATTTAACAAAGTGAATTGTGGGTCTGGAATTTTAAATTTTATTGTTGAATAGGCTCTATTGCCAAAATGTCCTTAAAAAGTGAATTTTATGTGTTTAACATTTTTGTGTTCTTGTGTGATCTTTGTGAAAGGTATTTAAAGCAAACCGTAAACAAAGAAATATTGATATAGAAGCAATTTAGTACTGTGCACAGCCATTTTCATATAAGAAAAACATTTTTGAGTTTGTTTTTTAGACATCTATTCCCCCCTACTGGTGATATTTATTCTTATTTGGTGACCAAAAAAAAAAAAATCATGTTCAGATAATAGGAAGAGAAGAAGGAGCCTGAGTTGTTTGAATATCTCAGTGATGTGATTGCTTTTGTTACAAATTCTTAAATTGCAGGCTTTGAAACCCCTGCCACTAAGAAGATAGAGTTACTTTGAAAAGTTGTCCTTTCTCCTTGAACTCTGGAGCGTATATTCTGTTGTTACTTTGGAGCCTGCAATTTGGAATTACTAACTATGGGCTGTGGCCCCTTTGTTCACTTGGCTAGTAGAGGTTGGAGATTAAAGAAACCTTGGACCTCTCTGTCCTCAAAAAGCCCCTGTCCAGATTTGGCCCACTCTCAAGGCACCCAGATGGGGAAATGGTATAATGTGTCATAAAGGGCCTGTTGTAAGGTGCTTTTATACAATGGCTGCCTTCATGCTTAGACATCCTTGCACCTAGCAACTTCCTGGACACCGTGCATCCCCCACACCTACTCTATGTCTAGGTCATTGTCCCCCAATGTGTGCACATAGCCCTTGTCCTTCTGCGGCCACATACTGCACTGCAGTGACCTGGCTCCTTGGCCATCTCCCTGACACAACTGTACATTTCATGAACATAAGACTGGGCTTGCCAGGCCCACAATGGGTGATCCACACAGCACAGTCACCCCCATGCTCCCTTCAGGGCAGCAGTCAGATGCCTAGTGTCTGCGAGTTCTAGGAAGTAAGAGGGTGCAGGGCTGGGCCACCTTGTTTCAGAACTCCATGAGGTTCCATTCCTGTCCATGTGAAATGATGCCACTGAGGCTCGCAGTGCCCGGCCTGCACAGCCACAGGCAACGACCTGGGCTCCACTCCTGCTGGGCTGAGTGGGACACGAGAGGAAGACAGGGAGCTGATGCCCATCAAGTGGCTACCACATGTTGGGCACCATGTAGCTGATATCATCCACATCCGTGCCCGTACTTAATCCCCAAGCCCACTGTGTCCACCTTGCTTCCCTCCTGCCCACCTCACTCTTCCTCTGTCCCCTGCTGTGGGAGGCAAGGGACATGGGAAAGGGAAGATGCCTCTGAGGAGTCGGAGGCTGGGTGACAGAGGACAGGCCACATGCCCTGGTGTGCAGAGCCCTCAGCAGCCTTCCCCATGGCTCCAGGCCTTCCCACCAACCACCCTTCTCACTGTTCATTTCCCATTCCACAGCTCTAGAAAGTGACTAGGAATTCTGTATACATTCAAGTCAAAGTCTCATTATCATCATTGTAAAATCGTAACTAAAACATCATTTGTAACAGCTGTGTTGGGGGAGGGAAAAACCTAACAGGATCATTCTTCTACCAACCCACAAAATGCTCCGAACCCAGCCCCACTATCACTGGAAAGGAGAAAAGGGAGCACAGTGGAAAAGAAGAGGCTGGAAAGTCACTTGCAGCAGCCCAGGTGCTGGCTCTGAGGCTGCCACTCACCCCACGGTGGGGACTCACACAGCTTCCTCCTCAAGGGTGTTGGGAACAGACAGGCTAATAAATGCAGATACCAGAAGCAAAAGGAAAACCACTAGAGAGGTGCATGGACGCTTGGAAGGCAGAGAAGGGACCCATAGAAGAACCCAGAGGATCCTGTCCCACCTTGACCCCCATGTACAAGGCGTCCACACATTCCATGAGAGCGAGAGGGCGGGGTTTCCTTCTTTCCTTTAGGTGGGGGATGTTTAATGCACTGGAGCAGAAAGTCAATGGTGCCTGGCCGGACCTTTAGGGGTAGGACTCTGCCTGTGACACTTGCCCTCATGATGTGCCAAAGGCCCAGAAGGGCCCGCTCAGGGGCCCGTGTGGCTGTGGCTTTCCAACGTGCCTGTCCCCACAGAGGGCTTCCTGGAGCAACTTACCTCAGCCCCCTTCAAGCTTTCGGAGCCCTCGCAACAGCGAACCAGTGCCTTTGCTGCTTTCGACAAAGGGCTGCCCCACGTGCCACTCCGAGCCTCTGTTTCCTCATCTATATGTTGGAAGAATAGCAAGTCTTCCTTCAAAAGGCAGATGGCAGGACACTTTAGGAGCCACAGTAACCACATGCAGTGAAGGAGTGGCTGGCAGGGTAGCTGATGCCAAGCAGGGAGTCCCACTTCTTTAGCCTTCAGGCCCCACACCTGCGTGAGCCTGTGAATGGCATGAGCAGTGTAGGCTGCTCCTCCGTGGGCGGCCTGGCCCAGCCCCCCAACCTAAGCAGGGGAGCACAGTTTGCAACCTGAAAGGGATGGGGAGGCCACAGGTTCAGTGAGCAGACCTCATTAGGAAAAAAATTAGGCTCATAGGACTGGGATTCTAGTCCTGGCTTTGCCACCTACTACATGTCTTTGGAAAAATCTCTGAACTTGAGTGTCTTGTCCTCAAACTGGGGGAGTTGACAAGATGACGTCTAAGGTTTTCCCTCCTCATTAATATTCTGGAACCCTAAGAAAGCAGAACATACTGGGTATCCCCTGTCCTCTTAAGCTCTAGCAATCCATGGAAAACTCTATAGCGACAGAGAGCTCTCTTCTAACAAGATTTTTAGAATAATGGACTCCTTTAACAAGACTAATGTAATGAGCAAAGTGTTCATGAATCTGAAATAATGTATTAAATTTCATATGGCCTTTTAAAATTAAGAGAGAGGGGCAGTTGAATAAAATGTACAGTGGACATTATGAACTTAAAAGCCTTGAGAAATTGCTCCATTAAGTTTAGTAAATATTTGTCGAACCCCTGCTCCATGCCCAGCTCAGTGCTGGGCAGTAGGGGTGCCAGGATGAATAAGACCGTCCCTGCCCTTTGAAGAAATCAAGGTATAGCGTGGGCAGACCGGCACGTCAAAAATGTCCTTTCAAAGTACTGTGGTAAAGGCAGTGATAGAGATGTGCCCGGGATGCTCTGGGGCCCAGCCCAGTGTGGGGGAAGTTCTGGAAAGGTTTCTTATAGGAAGTGGAGTTTGAGCTGACTTTGGAAGAGGCACTTCAGGCCTTTTTGCCGAACTTGAAATTCTACAAGGCTTTCTAACTTTGGCATAGTCTCTACCTATACTGTTGAGGTTAGGTTACTGTTGAGGCTCTTTTATTTTTCCCCAGGAGAGAGAATACCATTGGCCAGCAACCCATGAGAGCTATTGAGATCAGGGAGGAAGGCCAAACTCTCTTAGCTAATTCCTTTCCAATTATTCTATACATTGGTAGAGGTTTTGATTAGATTGGGATCTTCAGGCTCAGATTTTAAATATCCTGAAATATATTTCACTGACAGAAAAGCTGACTTGAGATCATGGATTAGGATCATTTATGATTCTCAGGACTGGGCCCTACTACTCCCTGAACTAGACTAGCCCTGTCACCAAAGTGCTCAGCAACCTCCTCAAAGCTATTAATTACAACAGGTAGGGCTGGAAGGAGGAAGAGAAATGCCAGAGCTACTCTAAGCAGGCTTAGAGAGCCTGAGATCTTCACTGTACTATATTCAATGTCTTAAGTCTGCACTTGGTGTGTTCCCCATGATGTAGTTTATGTTTATGGAGTTTCCAGCTGAGATTAGACTTTTTTTAGAAATAAAACAAAATCTTTAGGAAAATGTCACTGTAGAGCTACTACACATAGATATGGAGCAGATACCAATATTTTCCATGTTTTGGAAGACAGGAAATATGTGAATGTCATTGGGGTTGTGAAAGGAAGACTTTGTCTATTCCAAAGAAGATTCTAGAACAGAGCACTAAAGGGATAGATTGTGGGCTCCCAGAAGAGGAAACTGGCCTCTAGTTCTCCAGGACAAGTTGCAACAAACAAAGCACACAGAAATATGATAGGCCTAATAGATTTGGAATTAGGGAGGGCTTGCCTCTTGTTGTGTCCTGTAGACATGACAGAAAACAATGTGCGTAATGCTTGGACCATGAGGTGGATTCATAACCAGTTGAATGGCTCTCCTGAAAGGGGTGGTTTGGATGCATGTCATCTCGGAAGGAGTTTTGTGGTATTAGACCCTAGGGAGCAGCCTGGCAACTTTTTGGAACAAGACAGGGAGGAAAAAATAGAAAGAAAAAGAAAATAAGGAAGAAGGAAAGGGAATAAGGGCTTTGACCTTAATCTGATCCTGTTTAGCATCTATATGAATTTGGAAGATGGTATAGAGAGCACAGTCATCAACATTGCAGATGATGCCTGTCAGGAAGAGAACTGGGATGCAACCAGTCCCTGCCAAGGATAAGATGAGGGGCTAAACAACAAGATGAAATGTAACTGGGACGAATGCAAGCTTCTACCTACTGTTCCAAAATATCAATTGTGCACGTTAAGATGAGAGAGGCAGGAATTAGCTGCAGCACTTACAAAATATAAAAATCCCAAAAGACTAAATAATTGAATTGACTGCAAACTCAATGGTGACAGAGCCGAATAATCTAATGGGACCTTAGGCTAGAATGGGAGCCGATGGTTCTCCTTTACTCTCAACTACGCAGATGACTTTTGGAAAACTGTGTCCAGTTCTGGGCCTCATCTTTTAAGAAGATTGTAGACAAATCAGAATGTGTCCAGAGGAATGATGAGGACAGCAAAACCCCCAGTGTTCTGGAAAAGACAAGACAGGAAGAACAAAAGGACTTGACTTCAAATGCTCAGAAAGGATTAGATACAGGAGAGAGACAACTCTGGGACTGAGGTAAGGAAGAACTTTCTAACAAAACTGTTGAAAGTTAAAATGGGCCACCTTGGAAACAAGTGACATTCCCATCTTGTGGAAGTATTTTAACACAGGCTGAAGGCCACTGCAGCAGTATGAAGTCGAAGGACCCTCTCTATCACAGGCTTTCTTTTATACATCCTTGGAGAAACCACTCCATGCCAGCCATCGTGCTAGGCATTGGGGAGACCAGGACACGGTGCCCTCCGTAAACAAGACGTCACCATCACAGCCCGACAAGGCATGTGTTGTCCTGGATATGTGAAAAATACGTGCAATAAGAAAGAGAAAGGGAGTGACTAACGCTGCTGCAAAGATGGGTTCTGAGCCAGGCAAAGCAGAGGGGAGAGTGGCGCACTGGCACCCAGTTGGGGAAGCTCCTGGGCGTGTGGGGACTGTGAACAGTCTTGCCAGAGATAAGGCCGCAGAGGCAGGCTGAGGCTGGATTGTCAAGGATCTTGGGTGTTATGATAAGCAGCTCACTCTCTCTGCAGGAGCAGGAAGGGAGAGAACTGGCAGAGACTACTTAAGATAGAGACTAAGGACGGTGATTCTGGTGACAGAGAAGATGGACTGGACTCAGGATAAATTGGTAACAGGAAGACTGATTATTCATTTCCAGCTCTGAGGGCCTCGATTTCACAGAGTGGTAGGAAATGTGAACATTTTTGGATGCAGAATGCTTTTAAGGAAGGCTAGTAACAAGAGGGCTGCTCCATGCTTATGCATAAATAAGCTGTTTGTCTCTGTCCAGGAAAATGAGCAGAAAAGATCTGGGCCGATCTGGCTGGGTGAGCCTGGGTCACAAAGACATAGTCCAGGGCAGGATAGGGGCTGAGCAGGCATTGTTTCCAGGAACAGTAGTAGCATTGCAGAGCTAAATGCAGTCCGTCAGTGTTGGACAAATAAGTCTGGCTTGAACCAAATGTAAATTCAAAGGGAGAATGAGAGAGAAACTGATAGAGGGCTTTCTAGTCTTTGAAGCTCTCCAAGACACTTACTCCTGAGCAAAAGAAAAGCTGCCCCTGCCATCAGGAGCTGGCCTGGCCTTCACCACTAGGCCTTGGTGCTCTCTATTCTTGGTGATCTTTAGCTGGAACGTATTGGCACGCCATGACATTATGTTTCATCCCTAGCTTTCTTCTCGGGAGTTCAAAGTGTCTCTGAGGTTTTCAGGTGAAATGTTGCACATCACTAGGAAGGGAGGACTAGTCCAGGAGCTGTTTCGAGCACAGCACCTGGATTGCCGTCTTTGTCTACCTGAGGCATTCCAAGAACTAGCTTCTATGAAGATATCTCTCCCTCGAAATGATCCATTCTCTGAGATCCTACTGCACGTGGTACAGACCTCTGTTGGCAAATATTTCACAGTGGTGTAAATATTTTTTAAGCACTCTCCATAGATTATGAATTCATTCAATCTGTCATATTCATCTTTGTGTCCCCAGTGTCTACTGTACTGGCATGTAGAAAGTTCATTAAACGAATAAATGATCAAATGAACAAATGAAATGTTAGATGTGGAAGGGACTTGAACAGTTAACTAGCCCAAGGTTTCAAACTCACATGCCTGGTGGTGCCCAGCAGTGGTGTACAGGGAAGCGCCGTGGCTGCCTGGTAACACGTCCCCGTCAGTGCCAGGGAGTTTTTGCCAGGAAGGGTTGTGTTCACTCTTGCTAGATCTTCTGCATTTTAAAGAAAAGCTAGATATCTCCCAAATTTTCTAATGTTTTATAGCACTGTTTGAGCATAATATAATATGTCTGAGGGTCAGATTTGATTTCTGGACTGCCAATTTGTGATTTCTGATCTTGGCCGACCGCTAATATTATCTGTGAGGACACTGTGTTCCAGCGAGATTAGGGACATGCCTGAGGTCACCCAGCCATCAATGGCAAACAGATTCAAACCCAGGCTTGAGAATCACAGTCCAACTTAATATCTCCTGATCATGTTCCGGGAGCAGGTCACTCAGATCTCACACTGCGCTTCAAGCCAACGTGCCGGTGATTGGGGTGAGGAAAAACATGAGCAGAAATCTTAGAGGTAGAATATGGACTTTGCTAATGGTTTCACATACCACGTTATATTTTTAAGTAAGTCCTAAGTATTTGTTTGCCTGTGTCTATTTCCTTCTCACTAGCAAATTACATATTTTAATTTAAATTTTATTTCCATCAATGTAGTAGACATAACTGTATGAAATGTCAGATTGTACTACAAGGCTTATAATGACAACTAGCAGTCCCCTGCCCCATGCCTTGCCACCCCTCAGTCCTGCTCTCTTACAACTCTTTTTTTTTTGGAGACAGGGTCTGTTGCCCAGGCTAGAGTGCATAGAGTGCAGTGGCGTCATCACAGCTCCATCATAGCTTGCTGCAATCATAAACTCCTGGGCTCAAGCGATCTCCCCGAGTAGCTGGCACTATAGGTGCAAAGCCATCATGCCCAGTTAATTTTTTTTTATTTTTTGTGGAGACAGGGCCTTGATATGTTGCTCAGGCTGATCTCGAACTCCTGATCTCAAGTGATCCTCCCACCTCAGCCTCTCAAATTGCTAGGATTACAGGGGTTAGCCACCACCACCACCAGCCTCTTCCAACTCTTTTAATTAATGATATGCCTGCTGAGAAGTCTTTTTAAATTTGTGATTCTCCAGTTTCAACCTGGAAATATATGTCCTTCTGCTTCAGGAAATTTTCTTGTACTGTTTATTTGATAATTTGCTTCTCCTCATTTTCTCTGTTACCAACTAGAATTCCTATTAGTTGGGTCTTCTAATTTTCTTCTATCTCTTTTTTATCTATTTCCTTAGAGACTTCCTTAACTTTACTTTATAGCCCTTCGATTGAGTCTTTTACTTCCGCTATTATCCTTTTAGATTCCTAGAGGTTTTTTTCTCACTCTCTGAAAGTTCTCTTTTTAATGTTCTCCTATTTTTGTTTCATGGCTTCAACATTGTCTCCTATCTCCTAATAATTGTAGTTTATTTGTTTGTTTGAAGTTGCTCATGCTCTGGTCTGTTTTCTCTGAGCTCCTTTTTATTCAGTGTGTTTTTTAAATCTCTGCTTTTTCCATTAGAAGCTTTCCTCAAATGTCTAATAGACTTTGGTTATCCAATCATAAGTGAGGCACTAAAATAAATAAATACATGAATAAATGAGTAAAGCACTAAAATTCTAATGATGAGTTATGTGTGCAAGGTGGGCTTTTTGACGAGTGGGCTTTACTATATGGTACCCGGCTATTGTTCTTAGGGGATCTCCAATGGTCAATGACTGTGGCAAATTTTATGAGTGAAGAATCCTCCAGATGCCTTCCTGAGAGGTAAAAATGCACTCCCAGTGTTCTGAGAGCCAAACAGGGCAAGAAGGTTGGAGAACTCACCATTCATTATGTAGAGTTTCACTTCATTCCTCTTGTGTCTAACATTCTGCCTCGTCCCTCCTTCAAGCTGGTGTCCCAAGTCCTTTCTGGTCCGACATCTGCAAAGGGAAAATCTCTAATCTACTTTTAGTGGATGTGGATTGGAGAGATTAGTTTATCTTTAAAAGACTCAACCAAGCCTACTGTTTGCAATCCCTCCCCACGCTACCACCTTTAGAGGTACCTGGGTATTTCTAGTTCCCGAGACTCACCAGGCTTCTGTGACAGGTACTGCTTTGTTCCTTGTTGATTTTCCCCACTGCAGGCTCAAGTTATTTATTAATAATAGTTATTTATTAATAATAAATTACTCCTGGTACTTATGCATTCTAGCTTCCAATATTCTGCTTGCATTTCTTCTCTACCGTCACCTCCTCTCTTGCTGACTGCCTTTTGTGGTTGGTGCCTTATTTATTCCTTTACCATGATTTCAGTGGGTCTTCAGTGGACATCAGAGACAGATATGTATGTTTAATTCACCATGTGTAATTGGAAGTTTCTCCCGGAAATTTAGATTTGATGTTTCATGCCTGTTAGTCTAAGACCTAGCTTCACTAGGCAGGTACATGAACAGTGACAACCTGGCCCATTCCATATCCTTAACAAGGAGTCTTACTAATGTGTCTACAGACACAAAAATGTCCTTTGATTCCTCTCATTCAGCATTATTTGTATGGAGATCTATCAGATCTATCTGTGATGTGACTACTCCAATTCTGAATAAGTGATGTTCTAATATTTCTCATTGTATTTCCCAATTTTATGAAAAGGTTCATATGTCAACAGTTTGAATATTTTAAACCTGTTCTAATACTTTTTAAATTCCGTGCCCATTTATAGCTGAGTTGTACCTTACTTATATATACAATTATATTTATATGAGCATAATGCTACTTTGGACTGAATTATAAAGGAGTCCTATAACGTTCTTTGTGAAGTCAGTGTCTGTTTTTGTCAATAATAATGGGGGTGTGTGGTATATGCTACCAGATTTGGCCCTTGATGAAGAATTTCTGTTACTGACAGTTATGGCAGTGGGGATGGTGGTGTGGTGGTGGAGATTTGGGGGACATGATCCAAGTGACAGTACTAAGACAGCAGTAATTGAGAGGTGTTTTAAAAATCAATTAAGTTCTCTTTATTTACTTATTATGCTTTGGTGCTTTATTATACAATCTACAACATTTGGGATAAGCCACTATGCATAAAAGTTATGCCCACAATTCTTGGTGCCCACTTGAGGCCCTATCCATACCTCTGAGAGTTCTTACAGCGTCAGATGCTAGGAAAATCAGTTCATCCACACAGTGTGACTAAGAGAGGAGGCCATGGCTATTTTTCATGGTGGTCCCTCCACCCTACAGAATGACAAAGTTTGACTCATGCAGCTGAATGTAGCAATTATACAACTGCAACAATGCCCACCTATCACTCAGCTGATGTCTGTGTTCCAAGGCATGGTACTCGGGGTTCTGTGGGACATCAAAGGAGACAGTCCTTTATTCTCAAAGAACTTAACAGCAGTACCAAGCAATATAGGGTAAGCTCCCAAAGGGCATGATGGGTTTAAAAGAGAGAGAAATTAGAATCAGGAGCAATGCCTGGGCTGGGACATCCTCAATGCACTTTGTCTGTATCCCACTCATAGGATTTAGTACATGGCACGGTTATTTGCTTACTACATGGTGTCCTTTCCACTGAGGACGTGGGGCCTGGTCTCTTCAACTTTGTCTCCCTGGCAGTTTGCACAGGCATAGTGCTGGTACATTAGGTAAATGTTCATTGAATGAAAGAATGAATGAGTGAGTGAATTAATGGAGGGGTAGGAGTTAGACTGGATCTCAAACAACAAGTAGGAAACAGATAAACAAAGGCAGGAGGGTATTCCTGGTGGAGGAAACTGTGGTTGAAGTATGCAAGCTAAGTAGATGAGCAGTGGGAGATAAGTTTGCACATGAAGGCTGGAGCCAGATTGTTGAAAGATGTAAAAATTGGTTCATAGGGTTTGGACTTTATCCTTCAGGAAAGGGTGAGTTGTTGGTATATTAACGTAGGAGAGGAATTTGATGAGAGCAGGGCAACATTAAGATTAACTTGCCTGCCCCAGACAGAATGAACCGGTTGGGGAAGAGACTAGAGCGAGAGAGGATAGTTAGGAGACCACTGCAATAATCCAGGTGAGAAAAGCTGGCAGCCTGGATGAAATAGTTGGTGGTAGGAAAAGAGAGACAGAAAGAGATGCAATAAAAGAAAATATATTAAAATGAAAATCCTAAAAAAGTTCTGTTGGATAAACCAAGTTATAGGGTTTTGTTATCTCACGGTTTTTCAGCAGTTTTTATGGTGTGAATTCTCGTTCTGGACATATATTTGACTGAAAAATTAAAAAGAGCTGTAAAGGGGAGCCCATAAATGAATGCTTCAACCCAAAACTTTCAGAGTAAAGGACCAAGGAAATGGTCCCTGTGGTGGGATTGCTGTAGCGTTGCTCCCTCCAGCCTCTCCTCCTCTGCCTGAAAGTAAGCCCACAACCCACAGGGAATTGAACTTTCTCTAGGGAATAAAGGGCTATGTTTGATCTTGGGGTGGGGATTGGCCATGGGAGGGCAACCATTTCCTGCAGTCTCATAAACCTCCAGAATCCTCTTTTTTTTGTGGATTTAATCAGATTCAATACCTAGAAAACGATTGTATTTACAGCACTAAACCTTTCGAATTGTTCCTGAACAATGGAGAATGATAGCAACAAGTATTCAAGGGGGCAAGAAACAGAAAAATAATCTTTTTGACCTGAAGGAACCTGAATGATAGTTTTTTTTTTCTCGATTTTCATAAACATTTTTACTTTGGAGGTGTCATGTGGGTAACATGTGTAGATTTAAGTCATATGGGTACTAAAAGGATTAACATTCTAGACCATTCTGTAAAAGTTTTTGCAGTGGGAATATTATCACGTTCATAATAAGCACAACCAAAAACTTAGACATATTTATATAAAGGAAAAACCGAAATGGTATAGGGTAACATTGAAATCTTAATACCTGCCCCCAAATCCTCTTTGGTTTTCTTTTTTAAAAATGAACCCATCAAAAGGTACAAAAATTAATCCTGTGTGTTAGTCCTAAGCTTGAAGCAGATCCTGCATCTTTGCTCTAATATTCTTTGTGTTTCTTATTCCCCCCAATGACTGGAGGGGGCCTTAAATTTCGACACTTAAGTGGTGCTGCATGACTTCTTGAACAGGTTAAATAAATAATATCTATATTCTCCAAATTTAACATGATATGTTGTTAAATGAGGAAGAGAATGAACTATTGTACTTTTTATTTGATGATTCTACTCATGGTGATCACTGATGATGTGTGCAAGCTGAAAAGAGATGTGAATGACCTGCCTCTTTCCAGGCTGTAATCAAAGGCGGTCTGGGCTAATCTTCAACCCAGCCCCTAAGATCCTTCTTTACATCTTAGTTTAATAATAGTGTCACAGAAATACTATTACTGCTACTCATGATAATGATGATGATGATGATGATGCCATCAAGGAGAATACAATAGTAGGAGACTTAATAACCAATATTCTTGTTGGATCTTTTATCAAAACCCTGTGAAGTGGGCAAGGATGTTATTGCTCCTCTTTTCTGAGCACTAGACACGAAGGTCATCTGTCTTTCACTGTTCTCAAGAATATTAAATTGAAAAACATCTATTTAATTCACCTTAGATACTAGTAAAATAATATCTTTGCATTGCTCACATTTGATTTTAAGTAGCTAACTGGTTTTTTTCTATTTTTTCCATCCCCAATGATACCTTCGGTCCATGTAAAATAGAACCAAAGACACAGCTCCCATTTTCCTGTTCATTTTTTTCATAAGGATTTTTAATGGCGATTTTATTCCAAACCTTGCACAAACATAAATACTGCATTAAAGGAAGATGAATTTATTTTGACCTTTACTGAAAATGCACTGTGAAACAAAGCACTTAAGCATTTATAGCCTGTTAGACATTCACATTACCCACTTTCATGTAGATAAGAAAGTCCTTCCCTGCAAAAGTAATGTTCGCAAGTAGAGCAGTTTTACAGAGCACTTAACTGCAAAGCCAGATATCATGTTCCTCACTATGAGTCTGTTTGGGTCGGTTTTATGCATTCAAGATCTATAGAAATTAAGGTAGTATCTAAAATGTTACATTCGAGAAACATAGAGGATGACTTTTTTGATGGGTTTTAATGAAAATACAGGATATTTGCAACAAAATGCTTGGGAAAAACCATTACTTCTTACAAAGGAGATGGAGTGTTTTGGGGTTTTGTTTGGTTTCTGTTTTGAACCAGTGTCTCCCATCTCCTTCCTGTAAAGAAATTGGTGGCGTTGTTTTATAATTTTCAGTTAAAAGTGGGTTTCAATTCTATTTATGATTATTAACATACCCTACTCTCTCAAAATAGACCACCCTTTCTTTGCATGAACAGAAATGAGTATTTTGTTCATTTTATTTTTTGTCATGATCTTTTTCCTTTAGTCATAAGCCTCTGACTGCAGAGCTATTTCCTCCATCCAGATTCTTGTGTCAGAGAGTTGAGATGTTAAACCACAGCAACCATGAAACTTTAAAATCCCTGATGCATGATGAATGGGTGCTGGGCAAAGCAGCTTAAAATCTATGCTTTTGCTTCTCTTTAAACACTTTAAATTGACAGCGCTATAGATCAAACATTTTTACTGAGAGGAGAAGCTTTGGCAATTTAACTTAAACAAGTGCACAGTTACCATCATCTCAAGACCTCACCCCTCCACAATTACCCCTTCCACCTGGAGGACTGGGTACATTTCTCATTGAGAGCAAGAGAGTGAGTGACAGAGTGTGTGTGTGTGTGTGAGCGAGCACGCGCGCAGCTATACAACAGGGCAGCCGCTTTTAACCCGGCGGGTATAACACCCCGCGCAACTTCCCCCACCGCATCCCACCCCTGCTCACCCCCGGGCGATGAGCCGGGGGCTTCCACCAGCGGCCCGGGCCGTCTCGGGAGCATGCGCTATGGTCCCGCCTCCGCCCACCGCTACCGCTGCCTTCTCCCCCTTCCCTCTCTCCTCTTCCTCCTCCTCCTCCTCTGCCTCCGCAGCCCCCTCCCGGAGCAGCGAAGTTGGCGCGCTGCCCATTCAGGCGTTCAGCGTCAGCTCCTCAGGGATCAGCAGGCAAAGTCACAGTCTGCACAAACAGAGCTTTCAAATTCATAAAATTCATAGGATTTTTCACAAATGAATGAACACAATTTTCTACCAATTTCCTCATTATGCAAATATGCAAAATATCAAATTTAGGCCAATTAGGGTCCTCCACAGTCCCAAATTCACCCGTTTAAGCCATAATTGCAGAAACTATCAAATAATTACGGTCGCTAATTGGAAATATTTGTGACAGATACAACAAATTCTTGCACAAATTACATTTCATTCGAGGAACCACTGCGCGCCACTGAAATTTTATCGAAGTCTAATTTAACTTACATAATGAGTTGAATTGAGTACTTGTTATCAAATTTGAGCAATTCATAGCCCCGTAATGTGGAATGATCAAATAAATTAAAAGGGAATTTATTCAATATTTTATTGTGATCCTTTTCTCGGAACCATTGCTATTTTGCAGGGAATTTCCTCCTCCCGCGGCCCGGAGCGGGTGCCTAGAGTCACTGAAGCCCCGGTGGTGGCCGCGGCGGCGGCGGCGGCGCGAGGAGGCGGCGGGTGGCCGGAGCCGGGAGCGAGAGTAGGAGCCCCAGCCTGGAACCGCCGCAGCCGCTGCGCCCCGAGCCGCCGGGCAGACGCCGACTGGGCATCCTGCTCCGCAAGCGCCGGGCCCTCGGAGGCCCGCTTAACTCCTTTGCTTTGTTTTATTTAATTGCGTGGAGGGGTCAGCGAATACTTCCGGGTGAAGCAAGAGAGAGTCCTAGAAATGATTTGACTTCTGGAAGTGTAAACATGCGCGCGCTTGTACACCCGCACGTTCTCGCGCGTGCACACACTCATGCACACCGCACATGGACTCACGCTACATCCAACGCACACCCACACGATACATCCATACGCCACATAAACACTCGATCATACGTGCACATGCCACATGCAGGCACACACACTGTCTCTCTTACACACTCATCACACAGACACACTCCCCCCTACACGCGCGCGCACACGGGGCCGCGGCACCACGCACAGGCCTGTAAAAACCACCCCTGCAGGAGCAGAGCAGAAGTGCGCCCCTCGGAGTTCCTTTCTCCGGGGCCGGCCTGGCAAGGGTTAACTGCTGGATGGGGGGATCCTGCGAGAGTCCAGAGCGCAGTGTCTCTCTAGGGGACAGCCATATATACACGCACACACCCCCTCTTCGGGAGGGGGAACGCGCGACCGTGCTCCCTGACCTTTGTGTGTATCCTTGGGAGGGGCCAACCCCGGGGTAATTTAATGGCACTCTATCCAGAAGTCTAGGCGCTCCCTGACACGCGAATCCACGCGGCCCCTTTGCACGCATGTTGTGCGCGTGGGCCACACGCGTCTCGGGGATCACCCTCTCCCGAAGGTCAGCCTTGCAGACAGGGTATTCGTTTTCCCTTTGCGCAGTCGCGCAACACACTCACTAGAACATTTTTTTCCCCCAACTGCCTTGTGGCCTCGTTGGCGGGTTATAAATGTCTCCTTCTTCCTGTGATTTGTTTAATCCGTGGAAATGGTGCTGGTCCTATGTAAACAAGCCAAGTGCGGAATGAAGGCAGTCACCCATGCGTGGCCAGCCTGCCTATTTGTCAGAAAACCTTCATAAATACTGAGCCGGGGCTGGGCAAGGATGTGATGTCTCCATTTTTGCCAGGAAAGGGCACGAGGAAGACAAAGCGAGGCACGGCAGCGTGTAACCTTTAAGGGACAGGATAGTCTGGGAGCTCGGAGGCTGGGGAAGCTCCCCGGCTAATTCAGCGTGGGAGGATGACGGATGCCTGGCCGGCAGCGCTCCTGTGGTCTGCTGGGCGGGAGGAGACAAGGCCCCAGGTGTATTTATGCCAGGGAGCCCACAGACACGCGCCACATTGCCCCAGGCTGGGCCCACGAGGCCGAGACCTCACGGTTAGGCCAGAGTTGCCCCTTGAGGAGCAAACCCCAGACACCCACAGGTCTTCAGGCGCACCTCCTAGTAAATCCTTGCAAATATTTCAGTTCCAACTTCACCTGGGTTCATGCAAAACAAATTTTTGATGTTGGGGCAGGTAGCCATGGGGTAGAGCTGCAGATCCATCTCTCGATTTATCGAAGTGCCCGTCGATGACCTGTCCAGGCTCTGTTTGCCCTCCCCTGGAGGTATGACCCAGCTTCCAAACCCGTGCCTTTAAAAAAAAAAAAAAAAAAGAACAATGCATATGTGGCTAATTACACACTCCTAACAAAAGCAGTAATTACCGCCCGTAATTATCATGGTCCTTATTTAGAAAAAAACGTGAGAAAATGTAGAATATTAAAACATGAAAGCAGCTATTAATCAAACCTTTACACCTTCTTTAACTCAGGCGTAATGGTGGATATTATCATAAATCTACTCTGATAGTAACACAAGAATAATGAGTTCAGTAATGATAGCGATGATGATCATAATGATTTTAACCAACAAAGAATGGTGTAGATTTATTGCTAATAATGTGGTACAGAAACCTCTTTCATTAAAATTACCTATGTGTGTTCTCCTCGCTGGGGTAACCTGCCTGTGTGTGTGTGTGTGTCTGTGTGGGGTGTTGCCACCATCCCCTGTGGCTAAAGATCAAAGCCGATTGTTTGCAGCAGATTGACCTCTCCCCTGAAAAGCCTTTATCTGAGTCTCTATCTGGCCTCAGGGTCCTCCCACCTCCCCTTTGAAGAATCTAGTCCAGAAACTTGTCAACTGGTTAAAGGTGAATGAAGGGCCTGGAGGGAAAGCATTTTGTGGGGCAGTCCTCCTTCTCCCCCGTTGACCAACTCCTCACTCCTGCACCCTCTCCACTGTGGGGGAGTGGAGGATGGCTTAGGGCCAGGGCAGACCTTCCAGGTCTCAGTCTCAGAAGAGGGGTCTGGTTGATTTAGGGCTCTGATTGCCACAGTGGAAAGGGGAAAGAGATGGGAATTCAACTCCTTGAGACTCCTTGTGACTCCAGCTTTAAAACTTGTCTTCCATTCCAAAGTGAAGTGAAGCCCTCCATATGGCCTAGGGCCCAGATTTAGAGAGCCTTCCACACTTAGAAGGGCAAATACCTTGGGGATTAGTCATGTGAAAAATACAATAAAGAGAGGGCATGTTCGGTTCCACCTGAATATGCCCTTGTTTTTAAAATAAAATTAACTTGGCATTTGTCCTTTGCAAATGTTCTAAAAATTCTCGATGGAAATCCATGTCTTAATGTAAACTATAGTATTAAACATGTGATTTTAAACAAACAAAAAAGACCCCACTTTTTGGACATAACTGCTAAATCTAATTTTGCCCCTGAAATTTCAGCCCTAAGCAAATTATAAACCATCAAGGCTTACGAAGATTTATAAAAAGGAGGCTCTGCAAGCTTGAACTCCCAAAGACCAGATAGATAACATAAATACCCTTCCTGGAGTCCCTGCCCAGGAAAAAGTGTAAATGCAGCTACACTTAAAACCTGTAGACGTATTTAATGGTTTTCATATACTAGTCTGACTATATTTGCCTAATTTCAACCTTCCCAATCAACTGTAAAATTCTGTCAGTTATGGGGTATGGACTGCAGTAGTGACATAATTAGAACTTATACATAATAAATAATACATCTGTAGTATTTTAACCTCTACTACCAGTTATGAGATCAGTGTGTGGGCCAATTAACTACAGGGGCTTTTTTTAAACTGAGGCACTATAAACACACTGGTTTTAAATGTCCTAATTAGTAACTAGCTCATTAATTAACTTTCTGATTAATTGTGTAGCAATCTAATTTGTAGATGAGCCACTTAAAGAGTGATACCTTGTAATTCTTTCTTCTGTCTTTAAAATTCCCCCGTAAAATGTGATTTTTGTATCCAGCTGGCCTCTTAGTTGTAGAAATTCTGTGCTTAAAAGATGCTCTACATTTGGTCTAAAACTAAATTTCACCCAGTCCCATCCCTATCTGGACAGCACAGGTGGGCTGGAGGTGGAGGGTGGGGGTGGGGGGTCGAGGTCTGCTAATAAGAGGAGGAATAAAGGCCAAAATTACTCTATACACTTGAGGCTGAACATATCTCCCCCTTTCTTGTAAAGAAAAGAAGAAAGAAAGCACTTATGCATGACTTTCATCACAACCAATTCTCAAATCCAAAAACCATTTTAGGGGAAAAGAAATAATTTTTAAAGAAAACTTATCATGGCCTCCATACCCCTATCATGGACTGCCCAGGGGATAATTTAATACAGTGGACAAAGGGCTAATGGCCGATTTCAATAGAGGCCGCCTAGAGCTGGAACATCCCGGGGCTGTTCTATTAGCATCAGAAAGGGCGCCGGGTCCCGCTTCCACCAGAGCTATTGTTGCCCGGGTGTGTCGCCTGTCCCATCCTGCAGAAAGCCTTTAGCCCTGATGGCAGATGATTCTCTAAGTGAATAGAGATGAAGGCAGGGATATTAAGTGACTCTATAAAACATCCCGGACACAATTG
Source organism: Avahi laniger (assembly GCA_963575035.1). NCBI lineage: Eukaryota > Metazoa > Chordata > Mammalia > Primates > Indriidae > Avahi > Avahi laniger. The sequence goes on from CAUYSK010003048.1 coordinate 23,153, forward strand.
TGTGATTGATGGAGGACAAAGTGGGAACAGCAGGACACAGGATCCTGGGAGAAGCAGCCTTGTCAATGCGAGAAACCCATCTCTGGAAACAGCTTCTCCTGGAGGAGTTTGCAGTCTATTTGTATGAGTAATCAGCTGGGCCCCCTCTCTGTCAGCCCTGTTTACTCACTGATTTTCTCAACAAGACAACCATTGACACTGGATGGATGGGGCTAATCTGGCGCAGAACTGGCGGCTTCGCAGAGGCTACAGGTCGAAAATAGAGCGCAGTGCCAGCTTCACCTCGCCTAATCTAGCGGCTAATATTTATTAGAGCCAATTTATACCGCTGCTCTCTCAAAGAGCAAGGAAGGCCTGGGTGCAATTAATAACATGGGCAATAACCACAGACAAACAAATAAATAAGGGTTTGTGAACTGTTTGGTTGGTTTTAAGGGAGGGTGGAAAGGGGACAGGGTTGGGTTTGTTTGCCACCTGGAGCTGGAAGGAGAAGAAGTAAAGGTAGCTGTGAAATCCCTGAAAAGGGGCTTTGTCTGGGCCCCTCATCCGATCTCAGAGCAACAACTCGGCTGCAAAATGGTTTGGGAACCTGCATAAATGCATGCAATTCCACATCGCGTCTAACAGAAACTGTACACAGACACCTGCCTCGTAGGCAGAGGTGCGTGCGCATACTCCTGTTGTAAATATCCAGTTTATGCGCATCCCCACCCCAGGCGGAGGGAAAGCCACATTGCACTCCTTGCACTGCACTCAGCAGCCGAGCTCTGCAGCCACTGAGAAGAGAAGAATGGTTATCTGGGAGCTAGAGACTGGGGAGGTGGGGGCGAGGAGAAAATGAGGATGGAGTACTAGGCAGAGGGAACCGAGGTCTTAAAGGCCTCAGACTCGTCCCTTTAAAACCAGTGTCCTAGGATTTGAAGCCTGTTGATAGAGATGCTGACAGTTATTAAGTTTGCAATGTTTGGATGTGTAACATGATTTTGCTGGGCCAAGCTGGAGAAAAACAGAAAAAGAGAGTGTGTTTGCGCTCCAGGGCGCGTCGTGGGCCTGGAGCAAGTCGCGGAAAGGCGCATATTGCAAAGGGCTGGTAGGAAGCGGCATTGTTCTTAACTGGGCTCCGTTGCAGCGGGGGCTGTTGCACAAGCGCTGACCTCGCCGCCGCCGGGGCCTGCAGATCGCAGGCTGCGAGGAAGGGAGCCCTTTGCCCTCGAGCCCTGGTCTCCCCACTCGCCCTCCCCGACCCCCTCTGGGCCAGCGGGCGCCCGCGCCTTGCTAATTGCTCGGCTCCCTTCATGCACACATCTCCACTAATTTTACATTTCTCATTCTGCGGGTAGCTGGAAAGCGGCTCAGGGAATACGGTTCCTTCTCTTAGCTACCGCATGAATACAGTGAGTGGTGGCCGTCCAGGCCTCCCTGGCCGGGGGGTTTGGTAAATTAGCAGCTTGGCTGTATAATCAGGCATTCGCCATTGAGGCCACAGCGCTGTACCGTTAACCAGGTGAGATTTCATCATCTAATGGGTTAGGAGGTGTGACCGAGCTGCTGAGTTAGCAATTAAACTTCACAAATATCATTCGATTGCTTTTTTTTTTTTACAGGCCAGAGCCACGTTAACCCAGGCATAAAACACACACACACACGCACGAAAATGTACACACTAAGGGAAACGCTTTTGTGAAACACATGAAATAACATAAAGGGGTTTGGTATCTAAACACAAGATTTGAATTCTATTATCCTGTAAAATACAAACCCCGTAGTTATGGTTCTAGATCTGTAGGAAAGGAAGGGACTGTTCTGCAGGCTAGTTCCTCCAAAGGCAGAGAAGAACTATGTGTAAAATATATTAGATAATATCTAATACAGGACAGAAAAATCTGGCAAATAATAGATTTATCCCTCTGGGCCCATTGTTTAGATTTATTATTGTATTAAGACTTGGAATCAAAGAGATAAGGGCAAACGGTCAGGTAAAAAGTTATTTCAAGCCTGGAGCACCCAGCAAGGGCCCCCGTGGGGCTGGAACCCCTGCGTCTCCACCTTGTTCTTTAAGGTGTGGCCATATTAGTTGGTGCTGGCTACTGAAATACTTGGTGTAAATTAGGAAATCCTGGTTAGATTTTTTCCCCCTGGAAACATGTAAGCTCTCCCTTTGATGGTGAGAATTCCCTATTTCTGTAGGTATGTAGGATAAATATGTAGTATCTCTAATAAAGAGAACTAAAGACAGTGCAAGACCTAGTAGATTTTTTCTGCATGTTAAATGCCTAAATGGAAACATAACAGAAAATATTATTAGCTTTATCTGCCACACTAGAGACGCAGGTTAAAGTATTTTTCATTTAATTTGACAGTGAATAAAGTACTTAAGGCACTTGATGATTTATTGATCAAATAGAAATCAGGCGCCAGACAACAGCTCCTTATTTAATCCCCATTCACACGATTAAAAGCCAAGTGAACTTTTTTTTTTACAATTTTCTCAATAAGCTTTATGTTATGTAAAGAATAAAAAAGGGACCGTTCTTCCGACCTATAAATCTCTCCTTTGGCTAATATGAATGACTACGGGGCACGTGAACCTCCATTGAACTGTAAACACTGTTTTAATGGACAGTAATGGCCCTATGATTTTTAGCTATTGTTCCAAAATGACTACCATGTTTATTGCCATCATTAAAAATGAATTAAAGAGTTATGAAACTCCTCAATAATGAGAACTCTGGCCGTTTATAAGCGGTGGCTCTTTCTTCCCAGCTCACGCGGAAGGTTCTGCCTGCCTAGGGTGGTGCCGGCTGCGGGACACCCATCCGGGCAAGGACTTGGAAGAGCTGGGGAGGGCAGAGCCTTTCTTTTGGGGAGACAGGTGAGGGCCTAGAGGACTGAGAGAAAGAGGAAGAAGGAGGCCATGGAGAAGGGAGGTCCGGAAAGCCCTGCCTGCTCCGACGCTCCCCGCGAGGAGGTGCGCGCGTGGGTGCTGGTGGGAGCTCCGGGTCTGCGGGAGTGCACGATGTGCCTCGCCGGACGCGTGGGAGCTGCGACCGGGAGCTAGGACGGCGGGAGGGCGCCAGGGAGTGGAAAGAATAGAAAGAAGAGAATGGGGTGGAGGCAGCGAGAGGCGTCCATGCGGCTGTTGCCCCGCCGCGAAAGCGCCCGGGGACAGGGCGGGGCAGGCGCCGGACGGGGCGGGGGCGCCCCAGTTGCCAGCCCTGCTGTCCCCGCGCGGCACAGCGGCGCACGTGGCGCCCACCCCACCTCCCCGCAGCCCCCGCGCCGCTGGGGGCCTCGCAGGAAAATGGCTCAGCAAAGTTGCGCGCAGCCCGTGCACTGTTCTCCGAGGGGTCCCTGGCTGGAGCCTGCACGTTTCTCTTTGCATTAGCAAAGCCCAAAGTCATCCAGTTTGCGCTAATCACCACAATTAGTCCTGAATTATCACCGGACTCTGACAGACGTTCCTTGTAACTCTCTTTTATTTCCAACAGCCCTAATCAGCCGCTCTCATTACAAACGCTGATTAAACTGCAAATTATCCAGCAGCGGCCCTGTTCCCGTCTACCAGCAGCTCGTTCAATATCAATTAAGGCCGAGCGGCAAAGCCTGCAGCCTCCGAGAGCTTCCAACTGCCTGATAGTGGCAGTTATTAGTTTGGAAAACTAGGAAAATACTAATAATCAACAACCAAGGGGAAAGAGGAGGCAACCAAACAAAAGGAAGGCAGGAACGCAGCCTGAGAGGAGCGAGCGCGCCGCCCGCCCGGCCCCCACTGCCCCAGCCCCAGGTGCGACGCCAGCCCGCACGGGGGCGGGGGAAGGGGTCCGCTTCGCTGGGAGGCCCCCAGCTCCCAGGGCGGCCAGCAAGGTTGTGCGGGACGGCTAAATGTATTCGCTGGGATATCGTCTGAGGCTCGCTGAAAACACTTTTACAAAAAATGCATTGCATTTGGGCATTTAAAATCAAACCATCTTCCAGAACCTCCTTCATTGAGTCGCCCTGAAATCTGTTTCCAATAAACTGTTTAAAAAACATTGACCTCGTCCCTTAGATAAAATCAAAGCTGATGACAGTTGATTGTATTTACCTATTCTGTCAAATTAGATTTCCGCAGCAGAGCACTACTCGCATAGGCGGCAAAAATACAGGACCCCCCCCTCCGCCCCCTGCACTGAGGTGTGAAGACAATAGCTGCCTTTGTCTGTCTGTCTGTGTCTCTCTGTCTTTGTCTCTGTCTGGCTCTCTCTTCTCCTCCTCCCTTCCCCACCCCCTTCTTTTGGGAGCGCAGTTGCAGGTGGGAGAAACTAGCCCCACCCCTCCAGGGTAACTTGGATTTGCTGGGCGATTCAGTTGGAGAAGGAAGCAGCTGCAGAAAGGCCCTCCAGGCCCTGCCGCCAACCGTTCTGTCCACCTTCTACCTCCCCCAACCCTCGTCCCCGCCAACTCTCCTCCCCATCCCCTACACAGGACAGGGACAAAGTTCCCTAATGGCTGTTTTGGTTTTTTTTTTCCATTTGATGGAACTGTCGCTCAGCTCTGAAATTTGAAAGTGAGGAAGACGGTAACTCACTAAAAGTGGAGAAAGGAGTTATTGAGACTGTTCGTTTCGATCTAGGATTAGACAGGGCATTTGTTTGAGGATGTATACATCATTAATAATGTGTGTATATTTGTTTTACCAAAAAACTGTCTATTCACTGATGAGCTTGATTCTCTTTGAGAGTTCAAGTAAGAAGTCCATTATCAGAGACTGCTTAATATGGCTAAGCCCACTAGACTTAGTCTGTTTGATAAGAAGTCTAAGTTTAATTTTTTGTCCCTTTCTTAAACTTGGATCAACCAAGTTATAACTACATCTTAGAATTTAAAGATGGGAAAAGGTTTACTGTTCTGGAAGAGCTAGTTTGCTTCCTTCTCTCCACAGGATTGATTTGTTTTCCTTTTTTTGCATTGACTGCCAGGAAGCTCAGAGCTAAATCCCACACTTAGCGTGATACCTGTCTTTGTGATCAAATTACGATCTGTCTTTCCTTAACACTATAGTTCTCCTGTTTTTTGTTGGAAATAAGCAGGGTATAAACATCTTCTGAGTATTTATTACTCATCTTTATATCACCAAGCCTACTTTGAGAAGTGTAGCACTTTCGTAATTGAAAATACTTTGAGCTTCTCAGAAAAAGAACCTTTATAAAATTTTCCACATTTGCCTCATTCTATTTCTGGCAATTTGTTGCCTTTCAAATTATGGGAGAAACACCTTTGATTGAAAGAGTGTTTCTGCTCTTTCTTATCAGTTTTGGTGATGCCATCTCTTTCCTTTATATATTCACAACCACTACCCCATGATAGGACTTCATCACTTTATGCCCAAATGTCTGAAGAAGAATCCTAAGCAAGGCCTCCAAACAATGATGTGTTAATTTACCCCAGACAGCTCCTCATGCAATCTACTGAAACCATTTTGCTCTCCTCCTATGGCTCAAATAATATTTTATTCTGTGAATCACTCTACGTATTTTGTTTACATCTCTTGAAACTTTAGAATTTCTCTTCTGAAGCTAATTTTCATTTGCTGTTATATGCTTTTACATGGTCTCAAGCTTTTCTTATTTAAAAACACATTATTGAGGATTTGGTATGTGCCAAGCACTTGCTTAGGTATTTACATATGTTATTTCATTTGATCTCTAAACAACCCTATGATGTAGGTGCTATTGTTATTATTACTGCTATTCACAGATAAAGTCTAGAAAGTAAGTAACAGCTCAAAGTTCCATAGTTTGAAGCCACATGAATCAAGCATGGATTCTGCCTTTTTTGAGTATTTGGCCTTCCCAATCTTTGAGGAAGGGACCATGCTTTCTGTTTTGTTTTCTGTTCTATTTCCCATAGCAGGAATTCAGGAAAAGCATATGTGGAGTGTCTGATTTTAAAAATCTATACCACCGCTCCCCACGCACACACACTCATGCTCTTAAAGAGCGTGACTTTGATAATGATGTTTCCTACTCCAAAATCCCAGTGAATGTAATCCCTGCATTACTCATCTTCTCAGTGCAAAGGAGAAGCAGATTTTTTTTTCTTTCTTTTACCGTTAAACCCATCTTGATCTGATTGCCACTAGTAGCTGTTACCACATGCCTAAGAAGGAAACATGGTCCCTGTGAGTCCCTTTCTGTGGACAATACCCCAATAACCCTATGACAAGGCATCTCTCCAGCCGGCATAGGTAAAACCACTTGAGCCCCACTCCTGCAGAATTTTGGCATTCAGCATTCCTAACCAAATGAACTTCTCAGGTGAGACTCACTCAAAAGGCAAGATTAGGGAAACTAGCTAATGACAGCTTTTAAACAAAGATCTGTGTGCCCGAGTTTGTAAATTTTCTGTAAAAGCTGAAAATATTTCCTCAGTTTAGCAGTATTGGTAGAGGAGAGTTTTGACCAAATGTCCTAGGACACAGATTAAAGTCCTAATCTTGATGAGCAAGCCTTTATTTTGGATATTTTTTAATCTAATTTTATGTCCTGTCATGAAAACCTTGAAAAATTACTTCCCGTCATGACATTTTAAAAATTGCCTTTTATCCCTGAAACTGGAGAATAAAGATGCTTTTAGCAATAAAATATAGTACAGGATAGGGCCCATGTTTAAAAATACTGCTGACAAAGACACATTTGAAAAAAACTAATGCTACTGCCACTGGCAGAGTTGATCCTCCTTGTCTGAACCTTTGGTGTACTGACGCCTAAGAGGCCGTTTCTACTTACATGGTACAGTTAGAGGTTATTGTAACCATCTTAGCAATAGACGGGAGCTCAGCTGGAACTGATATGTGTGATCACTGATTGATTACCTGTCTGCTTGATAGTGTGTAGTTGAGTGCTCTCGTTTCCTTTACAGGACAGAAAGATTCACAAAGTAGAAAGTGCAGGTCCTTAAATTACATGAAAATTAATGTTAAAGATATAGTGATGAATCTTTATGCACATATTATGGGTATGGGTGTACCCAGATTTAAGATTAAAAAATCACAGCTCTGGCAGTCTATATTCACAATATAGACAAAAGGATGTAGCATTACAAAAAAAGAATACTTTATTTCTTACAAGAAAATTAGCCTTAAGCTTCCTTAAAATCCTCATCTCCCTATTGCATTTGACATATACTTTGATCTATAATCATCCTCTTTAAACACATCTTTCTGGGGACTCATCTGTTGCGTAAAGCAAGATGCACCTATATTTTCTGTTTTCTTGGAATTCTGTTGCTTGAACTCTTATTCAAATATAAGAATGTCTTACTCATCTTCTTATCTCAAGAGCTGTGAGGAGTACTTTCAATAATCACTGTTCCATAGGCATCTGCTGAAATTAAAAGTGAAAAGACCATGCTATTGTAAAGGTGGCTCTGGGTCCCATAGTTGTTCCTTTGCTGGGCTCACACATGAAGGACTGTCCCGATGGTAAGAGGCAATTGTATTTTTGGGGGGTTTGTTCCTATTTGCTATTTATGTTTCCTGAGAGCAAGATAAGGCCTAGACTAGAAATGCTACCTGCTGGCATGCCTGACTGCTTCTCTTTGTTCTCTGAGGCCAACTGGAGGCTCTGCTTCAGTTAGTCTTTCTAGTGTTTGGTCAGTGTATTGGCCTTCTTCCCAGCTCAGTTCCATGAACAGAAGCCTAGCTCTCATATATGCCTTCATAAATCTCTGCCATCAGGGAAGGGATGCAGCCTGTGTCACAGTGTCCAGATCTTTGCTTATGTCAGAATTCACTGCCATCAGTTTGTCCACCCAGAGAAAGCCACTCATGCATCCAGGCTCCCTGTCCCTGACTGTGTGACTCTAGGTGCCGCAATCCTCATTATCATAACATCCAGCTACTACAATAAACTGGTATTCCCAAAGAAGGGTGTGCAGGGCTTAGCCTTCATAGGCCATAGATTCCTTTGAGGATGTGATGAAAGTTATAGACCCGCTTCTCATAAAAATGCACATGTTCACATTCATGGGAAATTTTGCTAACAATTTTGGAGAGTACACAGATCCCCTAAGAGACCTGTGAAGCATTAGTTAAAAATCCCTTCCTTAGAAAAAAGCCCCTTTAGTCCTTGTTCACTCTGAGACATACCATCAGAGTTCTTGTTCCCCTATCACCAATAACTGAAAAAGTGACTGAAGGAAAATCAATTCCCTACAAAAAGCCTGGTGAAGCCACCATTTGTCTGTGAAATCAGTCCCCTCTTCCTCTTATAATCAACCAATGCACACATTTGCACAATGTTCCACACAACAGACAAGCCTGAGAATTGATAAATTTTTACCAACATTTTTAACGTTAGACCAAGAGGAAATCTTAGGTTTTGTTCTTTTTTTTCTCCTTTCCCATCTCTGGCAAATTGGTCACAAATACTGAAATGCCCTAAAAAGAGAAGATGTAAAGCCCCATAAAAACAAAACCAACCTAATCAATCAAGTCCAGTGATCTATTTCAGATGGGGACCCCAAATCATACAAATCTACATATAGAAACATACAGACATTTGAGATTTCTGAAGGAAAAAGTTTAATTTTCTTTGAGCGATCTAAGCAAAACTCTAAATAGTCCTTCCTTAAGATGCCTGAGCAGATGTATTTTCAGACAGTCTGTTGTGTATGTAACTAAAGTGGACTTTTAATTATGGGACATTAACTATGAATTAATATCTCATTATAACCACAGAGTAGAGAGCGTATAAACTGTCATTAGATCTGAGAACACGTTTGTAGTATATGGGATTAGTTTAGAACTTTTGCTGTTCACTTCTTTCAGGTTCAGTCCTCACCTCCACCCCAAATGCCTTTTCTGCAGTATTCAGTGTAGAAGAACTTTGCCCCATGGGCAGTGGCAGCTGGCATGGCAGTTGGCTGTAAACGTGGCATCAAAACATGCAATCAGACTGTTTGAGGAGTTAGCTGCCAACTATATCTCTATTCCATACAGGCTCTTCAATGGCAACCAAAAAATGACAACAAAGTGAGAACCCCGTGTTCTGTATTCCCCTCTCCCTGAACCCAAATCATAAGCCAGAACCATTGACTCAGTTCCTGACTTTGCTGGGTCTTGAATGACCTATGATTAAAATAGTGCTTCTGTTTACAAGGACTCTGAGAATCTTGATGAAGCACAAAACTCTAATATAGCAATATATTCTAGAGGAATATTAGGGACAGAGAGCCCTGACTGTGAACAGGAAACAACTAAGGCAGAATAACTGACGAAGAAAAGAAGAAAATCAAGATGGCAACCGCCAACAATGAACATATTTTTCTTATAGATTTTTCTTATAATGCATTGTTCTTATAAATATATTTATGAAAAATATATTATTGAATATATTCTGAGTTTGAGATTTTCTTACAAATATATTAACAATAAAGAAATGAGGCTGGGTATGGTGACTCATAGCTGTAATCCTAGCCCTTTGGGAGGCCAAAGCAGGAGGATCAGTTGGGGCTAGGAGATCAAGACCAGCCTAAAAAACATAGTGAGACCCTATCTCTACAAAATAATATAAAAAATTTAGCCAGGCTTGGTGGCATGTGCCTGTAGTCCCAGCTACTCAGGAGGCTGAGGCAGGAGGATCACTTGAGCCCGGGAGGTTGCAGTGAGTTATGATGATGCCACTGCACTCTAGCCCAGGTGACAGGACAGAGCAAGACTTGATCTCAAATAATGATAATAACAATAATAATGATATTAATAACAAAATAAACAAATTATATAGTCACAAGAATTCTTCATGTTTAATAAATGTCTTTAAATAAATTTTTCTTATATGGCTCAATCTCTCCCTTAGTTTTCTCTCCATCGCCATCTTCAGCAGATAATTTAAATCTCTCAAATATCAATAAAAAGATATATCAAACCAATCTAAAATAGTTGAAAGAAGCAAGTAAATTTGGCTTTCAGTGAATTGGCTTTCAGCAAATTGCCTTCTTGTTTCAGTATCAAGTTCTCCTCACTGTTAGTTCAGTTTTGAATCTACACCCCAGATTTGCTAACAGGGTTTCAGGCTTGTTCCTAAGTCCCACACCTCCTGTAATCCTTTAGGTCTAGTGAGTGGTTTTCCCTCTTAGTTATCGAACTTAGGTTTTGCCTTCTTGTAAGTGCAATTTCCAAGGAGGAAGTCCTATGCTTATGGCTATTGTTCATTCAAAAAATTTTTTTGAGTACCTACTATGTGCCAGACACTATTTTAGCACTAGGACTATAACAATGAACTAGAAAAATAAATCTTATCTTGATCTCACGATGCTTATATTTGGTAGAAGAGAATAAACAATAAAAAAGTAAGCCAATAAAAAGGATAATTTCGGATACTGATGAGAGCTAAAAAGAAAATTAAACAAATTGATTTAACAGAGAGATAGAGGTGAGCTACTTCAGACTGGGTCATCAAGTAGGGACTTCTGATGAGATGAAATTTAAGCCGTGATTGCTATCGCTAACACATCAGCCAGGTGAATATTGGGAGAATGTTCCAAGCAGCAGGAATAGTTAGTGCAAAGGCCCTTACACGGGAATGCTCTTTGTACATTCTCAGAACAGAAAGAAAATTGTGGCTGGGGATAAGGAGCAAGGCAGGAAGCAACAGGAGGTAAGGTGAGAGACGTAGGGCAGAGGCCAGATCCTTTAGGGCCTTGTGGACCATGGTGAGGGATCTGGATATTACTCTGCATGCAATAGAAAGCCACTGGAGGGTTTTAACATGGGAGTGGTGGGATCGAATTTGTTTTTAAAGGATCCCTTTTTGGGCGAGAACAAATTAGAGAAGACCAAGAGTGGAAGCAGGGAGATCAACTAGCAACCCCCTGCAGATACTTTAAAGAGATGATGGTGGCTTGATGTGGAGATGCTTATGAAGATAGGGGAGTGGATATGTTTTGGAGCTAAGTGATAGGATTTCAGATGGATTAGATGTGAGAGATGAGGGGAAAAGAGGAAATAGGATGACTTCCAGGAATTGGTCTTGAGCTCCTAGACAGATGGAGTGTCATTTCCTGAGAAGAGGAATGGCAGCTTTGTTGGGGTGGCAGGAGTAAGCATTTTCTCTGAGATACTCTTGAACATCCAGGTACTTACTTCTAACCAACATTCCTCATGGTCATCACCTACTTTCTTGCAACTTTGAACGGTATCTGACATCAAGTTTCTAGTTTCTTTGCTGTGTCCTTTCTGTGTATCAGATACTCCTTCCTTCTGTGGGCCTCCAAGATGTCTTCTGTTGCCAGAACCTCACACTTTGTTGCCATTTCTGTTGGACACTGTCTTCTCTGTCGCTCAACCATGCACATGTGGTTAGGCATGTTTCTCCAAAACAAGCACAGTCTCAGTAGAGTCTGGGTGCAGGTTCCAGGCTCCTGTCTTTCATTTCTAGCCCTGGACAAATAGCTTCACTTCTCTGAGCCTTGGCCTCTCTGTTTGTAAAATGAATTGGATTGGTGGTTCTCAAAGTGGGGTCCCTGGACCAGCAGCATCAACATCACCTGGGAATTTGTGAGAAATGCAAATCCTCAGACCCCCACCCAGACCCATGGAATCAGAACCTTTGGGGGTGGGGCCCAGCAATCTGTTTTAACAAGGCCTGCAGGTAATTCTCAAAATTCATGCCAAGTTTATGAGCTGGGATTTGGGGAAATTATTTGCTATCAAGGAATGATGGCAATCCTCAAGATGATCACTTATTGAGAAGGAAAACAGGTCAGGCAGGAACTTAATGCAGGGAAACGCCCCACCGAATGGACACATCTCACCTGCAAGCAAAGAAAGCCATTTCCTCCATTGCTGCCCGAAGTGAGAATGTGAGAAACTGAAGCCAAAAAGAAGGGAAAAGGGTCTGTGTGGACATCTGACACGTGATGCTGAGCTGACTCAGTGTGTTCCCTGCAGGAGGTCTGCACTCCAGCAGTGCAGCCCTGGTGCGATGGCTGCCCGCTCCAGCGCCGTGAGGAACCACTGGAAACGAAGGAGCCACCGATAGTGTGGGTGAGGGAGGGTCTACAAGGGTTTCGCCAATTATGGGCCCGACTTCTGCAGCTTCACCTGGGACAGGGCCCTTGGGGACAAGGATCAGTCTTTGTCAGTCACGTATAATCACAAACATCCCCACAATGTGATGTCTAACGTCTGAGACACTCATCCGGGGGAGTTGATTCACCAGGAAAAATAAAAGACCTAACAATGTCAAAAAAAAAAAAATTCATGCCAAGTTTTGAGAGCCACTGAACTAGATGTTCTCTAAGGTCCCTTCCAGTGCTAACATTCTATGAATCCGTTACCTTTTAATCTGAGCTGTATGATTTCAGTGATTCAAAAAACATTCTTTAATCATGTCTTAAGGTTATGCATGGTTCTGGCAAATGAAAGAACAAATCCTGAAACAACACATTTCTTATATAATTATGTAGTTTCTCCAAACATTTATTTAAATTCATCAGCCTCTAGCCACAATACTTTTAACGAAACTTTAATAAAAAATCACTCTGAGATTTATCACAGTGGAGTTGTACATCATTTTAGTGAGTGGATGAAAACTGCTGAACAGGTGTAATAATGCCTTTGGGATTAAATAATTGTAACAGAATTACATCTTCATAATGAAAGCAAAGGGAGGCACACCTCTCACTGCTCCATCACAGCTGATTTTAGAAGGGCTTGTAGGAGTTGGAGTTAGTCTGAACCATTATTTACCTCCTACTGTTTGGGATGCTATGTTTGTCAACTGTCCACAAAATTATAATTATTAAACTCTGGTCATATGCAAATTTCAAAGAGATGTTTTTAAATTGATGTAAAGTTTTATACTATAATACAGTTTTCTGAAATTTATATCTGTGTAATGCTAGAAATTGTTTAACCAATTTAACCAATTGAAAAAACCAATAGTTTCCATCGATTCTGTTAAAAAAACAAATAATGCCCAATTCAATTTAAGGCATTTGTTTGCTGTCAGCATGACAAAATTAAAACTTATTTAACTGAATGGTTTCTACTAGTTCCAAAGGCAATACGAAACTTAAGAAAATTCTTTAAAGCTGTAAAGATCCATCACATTCGCAAAGCTCAGGTAACAAAATAAAACAACCAGCAGCTCATGAGTTCTCAAATTGTCCACTAGAGAATCTACATTTGGAATGTGTTGTTGTTGTTATAAAAATAGGATTCTTCTTTAAAAGGTCTTTAGAAGATTGTAAATATCTTGAGGGTTAATGCAGAAAAATTCACTGATGTCTGTACTTGCAGCATGCGCTAAGGATGAAAAAAAATTAGACGAGACTTGAATTTAAAATAATGTGTGCAAAGAGGTGACTTCTTAGAAATAAACATGTTTTGATTTCCCATTTTTCAGGCCTTTATGTTCTTGGTGAATGTGAAAACAGTCCTTGCCTTTCTAGACCATGAATCGGATACCAGGGAAGAGAGCAAAAACACAGATCTCAGGTGTCCTTAGAGTTCATTTTTTGTCTTTTTTGTCTTTAGCACAAGAATCTCTACCATTTAATTGCACCAATTTCTAAAAGAAATGTAACAAGATTTTAAGTGTGTGTTCTAGTTGATGCTTAAACTGAAAGGAAATGAAATACTTACAAATGCTATATAATATAAGCCAAAGGGTTTTCACAGTTAATTGAAACATCTGAGTAAAACGAAGATTACTTGTGTTTTATGTCTGCCACTGATGAGAAAACGAGAGATTGGTGTGATGTACTCATTGGTTTGTGAATATAAAGGTGTGTGGAGAGTGTCACAAATCGCCTTGATGTCCCTGAGAAGGAGATTTTACCTCTGAAGCTCTGATTAATAAAAAAAGATATTTAGCTCAATAGCTCTTGGTTGCCTATGCATCTACGTGTTCTGACACATAGCAGCCCCTTCATTTCAGGGCTGGAATAACTTACACTCATGAAATCAGCTCAGGATTCATTGTCTTTAGATTAGTATATGTAAAACATCTCAGTTGGAGGCAGTAAAGAGTCAAAACAAATCACGCTACACCTGGTTTGAAGATCTGTTCTCATTTGCAAAGGTTATATGAATTTGATAGAAGAATACCAGATCATTTTTTCTTGAGCACAGGATTTGTTTATGGCCTATCCAGAAAAGAAGTGGCAAAGAGACAGAGTTAGATGTATTCATCTCCTGCTACGTACGTGTCTGAGATCAGCCTGGTTCCTGCTGAACTGCACAGCTTTTTTCTCATCTGAAAGTAGGGGCTGCATCAGGAGGGAGTGGGCAGGGCGGTGGGCAGCAGGAATGAGAAGACTTGAGCAAAAAAGCCCTCCCAGACCCATCCACTTCCACTAGTATACATGCGGCTAAAGAGCAGACTAATAAGAATTCAAAGGGGCAAATAAACAGATCGAACCTCAACATCCCCCGTCAGACACAACGTCCTGTGTTGTCTTCAGTAAGAGACACTGAAGGGGGAGTTCCTCTAGGTTAAAAGAACCAAACCACCACCACCACCAGTAGACAATTCCACTGCCCAGGGCCCGGAGTGATTTTTGACTCTTCCAAGATTGCACAGTTGGTTGGGAGTGGAGCCAGTTTCCCAGTCCAATAACTTTTCTTCTACACCAGCATTTCCCAGAAAATGTTTCTCAGAAAATTTGGTTCTATAGGCAGCTAGCAAAACAAGTACCACGAAAATAGGGTGCAATGTTCAAATACGTTTAGGAAGCGGATGGTTACATTCATTCTTTTATTTAAACAGTGTTAAACAGGTTTCTTGGGAGCAGGGTTCCTCTGGAGTCTTTATTTGCTCTTGTTGATTGTGACTTGCTGGTATAGGATGCAGTGTTCCCTGATATGCTTGATGACAGAATCTTTTTCTGCTTTTTGGAGCAGGGAGGCTCTTTGGGGTTTAGTGATTCACAGGGTATCCTGTGGGAAAACTTGGTCTACATCAAGGTGGTCCTGTGGTGATTGCTCAGGTGCTTATTGGTGGAGGGAAAACCAATTTCTTCTCAGTACAATGCGGCAGCGGAGGATGAGTGAGACCCTCGGACCTGCAGGAGACATATCTGCTGAACGAGGCAGTTGGTTTAGAAGAGGGGTTCTCATTTAGACAAACAAGGATGTGTTACCACACCTGCTGGTGGTGCAACCAGAGTCTTCTGGGGACAAGAGGGGGGATGTATGGTAGACAGTTTTTTATACCCATGCCCTCCCCAGTGGAGAACCACGGACTTATAGATCTCTCCCAGCCTTACTATTATTGACCTAATAACATCATACATGCATATATTATTTGATGGCAACTCTTACAGGAATTTTTCTCACTAACAAACTTACATTTTTTAAACACACACATACACACACATACATATAGTGACAATATTCACTGAAGCAATGTTGCTAATAATAAGTGATCAGAAATGGCTAAATATCCACCAAAGGAACATGTGCAGCCATTATGAAGAACAGAACTACCTCCAGATGTATGATTAAACAAAAAAAGCAGAGCATGGACACTGCAGAGTAGGCAACATTGGAATAAAATGATGTTACACACATCATTAATGTAATATATTAAAAAGCATACATGTAAAGCATGTTTGTTTAAATGTAGAATATCTCTGGAAAGACACTCAAGAAGCATACAGTGTAGTTGTGCCTGAGTGTCTTAGGGGCACAGCTGTCAAAAAGACTTACTTCACACTGCACATCTTTTTGTACAGTTTGGATTTTGTCCCCTATGCAAGGAAGTTCTCCCAGTTCCTTTTCCCCATATGCATATGCCAATCTTCATAGCAAAAGATGGAGTCTCTTGCTCATCCCTTTGAATCTGGGCTGCCTTTCTGACATCGTATTGGTGGAAGTGTCCTTGTGGTAGGTCTACTGCTGGCCTTGAGGAGGACCAGCAGCTTCCGCTTCCTCCCTATCAGAAACCAGCTACCATGTGAAAAGTCCAATTGCCCTAAGAACATTACGCTGTGAGGAAGCCAAGCTAGCCACATGGAAAGGCCACGTGGAGAGAAAAATGCCCCACCAGCCCCAAGATATTCTAGCCATCTCTGTTGAGGTACCCAATGGGCAAGTGAAGAAACTGTCTTAGACGTTCCAGCCTTAGCAGATTCCACATGGAGTTGAAGAACCACCCTGCCGAGCCTGTCCCATGTTGCAGAATTTTGAAAATAACACATCATTGTTTTAAACCACTAAGTTTTGGGGTGGTTTATTAAGCAGCAAGAGACAAAATAATTATCTAATAAATATAAATATGTAAATTAAGGTGTTTTTCTATAGAATTTTATATTAATGTAGGATTTGAGAGTAAATTAATAGGAGGATAAAGGAAGGGAGCCACAGGTGACTTAAGTGGTGGACCAGAGGGTATCACCCAGGTAGGAAAAGAATGAAACCAGTGGGG
The DNA here is from genome assembly GCA_963575035.1 of Avahi laniger. Taxonomy (NCBI): domain Eukaryota; kingdom Metazoa; phylum Chordata; class Mammalia; order Primates; family Indriidae; genus Avahi; species Avahi laniger. The sequence goes on from CAUYSK010003048.1 coordinate 39,565, forward strand.
CTATAGTTTTGCAACTCCAGAAATTACCCTGGGTCTCGCTTCTGCCAGGGCAAAACCCTGCCCATCCCATATCTATCTATGTATCTCCACTTAATTATCCTTGTAACTGAGGGGAGAGAAGGGAGTATAAAGCAGGTTAATTGCTACCACCATCTACTAGTGTCTGAGACTGTGAATTGAACATGTGTTCCAAGTTATGTCATTGGACACCCTTTGGGAACTGATAATACAATATAAAAAGAAGACAAAAGAACCTAAGTAGCATAACCTCAATATTTCAAAATAATAGACAGGAGGAAGGAGAAATTAGTTTGATTTTAATGAAAAGAATGAATTCTAAAATATTTCAAAGTGCTGCAGTTATTACTTTTAAGTACAGTACATTTTACAAAGCTATAAATGGGTACCTAATAAGTTAAATGAAGTAAGTTAATGAAAGAATTAAGATTCACAAGAGGCCTACGTTATATAATTATGTATCATAAAACAGAAAGTCCTTTAACATGTTGAAATTAATTGGATGACCCAGAAATTGAAGGTACACTGAAGTTTCAGTTTTAAAAACCAACTGATTTCAAATTAGTGCTTTGTACGTAGTAGGCATTCAACAAATGCTCAGTAAAGTGAACCAATTCCCAGAGTCCATCAGCAATAGTCACACTCTGGACTGAGGATTATACCCGATTTCCATTGTGTTACTGGTAACTGCACCCTCCTCCACTCAAAAGCATATCTACAGGCAACTGAGAGTGAGAGGGTAACCTTGAACTTCTTGTTTATTTTTTTTAAAAAAGCAAATCATTTAAAAACATCAGTAATATGACTATCAATAGTAAGAAATTACTTGCTGAATATTGCAGTTAAGACTGTCTAATTTAAGAAATTTTCTATAGAAAATTCCAATTAAAGTGTGAATAGGTTAACTGGGAAGGATTAATACAGAAAAGAGTAGAAGCAGTAAGAATAACAGATCATTCCCCAGGTTCAGCCTGAAGACCGTGAAGCAGTGGTGGGAGGGTGCGTGTGACAGGAGAGCATGCGCAGACCAAAGTGTAGAAGTTAAACGAAAGCTCCACACCACCTCCTTCCCTGGTTTTTCTGGGACATACTCTAACACCCTGCTCTGGGTTCTGCGCCCATCTCTGATGGGCAAGTCAGAACAACAAGTCAGAACATTGTGTGGAAGGACATTGTCATCCTCAGCTATAATATTAACTGGAATCCATCCAAAACATTACCTCGGGTAAGATCTCCTTCCTTAGTTCTTTTCATTCAGCGGGGACTCAAGTGAATTTCTAAGACCATAACATATCTTAGTATCAAGATCAATACTGAATTAGCAGACGTGGCTAAGGATAACTGGGGGGAAATAATTAACAAAATTAAGGAGGATTTGCACCACTGGGAACCATAAAAGTTATTTTATGGGTCCATGTAAATGTAATAAAAATCTCTGTCTGTGCCACAATTTAATTTCACATCAAAAAGGTCCCCACAGATAGTCCGTAAGATTATTTTACTAAAATTGAATATGTCTATGCCTCCCTATTCTGAGTCAGAGAAAGCTTACTCTGCTCAGAAAGTTATGCTTCGCACGGAGAAAGGGAGTAAGTCCCATCCAATATCAAGCACTGTCTAATGAACGTTGGCTACTCAAAGTAGGCAATACAATTAATTTTTATTAGTAATAGCACTTTATAATCGACAGAGGTAGAACATAATAAATCAAAAGGATGCTTCTAAGTGTAGCACGTACTTTTTTCAAATAAAAAAATCAAATATTAGCAATAGTGGAATACAAAGAGGACAGTATCTACAACACATTCTTATTATTACTACAATATATTTTTCACAGGTTTATTGAAATATTGTTCATATACTCTACAATTCACTAATTTAAAGTGTATGATTTAATGGTTTTTTGCATATTCAGAGTTGTACATTCATCACCACAGTTTTACAACATTTTCATCAGCAAAAAGAAACCCCATCTGCATTAGCAATCATTCTTCATATATTGCCACCCCAACACCCTAACCTTAGGCAACCACTAATTTATTTTATGTCTCTACGGATTTGATTATTCTGTCAGTACTTCATTCATTTTTATTTAGGTCATTAAGTATGAAATGTCCCATTTCCTTAAGTACTAAGTTTGACAGTTGGTATCTCTGACATTTCACTTCGACACTTCTTGTTTTATTTTTATTGTGAAGGTACATTCTTTCAAATGCATAGTTTGGCTTGTGATTGTCTTTCAAAAAGTTTTAAGAGCAATTTTTGTGAAACCACGCATAAGTAAAAAAATTCATGTGCTTTTCAAATATTAGTTATGTTGTAGAACCAATGTAGTATAGACAGCTCGAAATATCAACAAAGTGTTTGGGAAGGATGTGGCTAATGAATGCACAACACGTCGATGGTTTGAGAAGTTCCATTCTGATGATTTTATTCTTGAAAACGAGCCACATAGGTGGCCTGAGATAATGATGAGCTGAAAGCTGTAGTGGAAGTGAATCCAAGTCAACCTACTCGTGAATTAGCAGCAAGGTTTGACGTTACTATTCCAACAATATTGAACCATTTGAAACAAACTGGGGAGGTAAAGAAGCTGGATAGATGGGTATCGCGTGAATTAAGTGAGTGTCAGAAGAGAAATCATCTTGAAGCTTGATTTTCTTTGCTGTCACGATATAAAGGTGAACCATTTCTACACTGTATTGTTATGTGTGATGAAAAATGGATTCTTTTTGACAATCAAAAGCATTCGGCACAATGGTTGGATAAAGAAGAAGTGTGGAACACAGTCCAAAACTGAATAATCATCAGAAAAAGCTAATGGTGTCTGTTTGGTGGCCCAGCACTGGTATTATCCACTACAGCTTCATGAAACCTGGTCAACTGATTACAGCGGATGTCTATTGCAACCAGTTGGATGAAATGATGTGGACGCTTGTGACTAAGCAGCTAACATTGGCAAACAGAGACAAGCCAATCCTCTTGCAAGACAACGCTCGACCACATGTCGCATAAACAGTGCTGCTCAAACTACAGAGGCTGGACTTGGAAACTCTCTGTCATCCACCACATTCACCAGATCTTGCTCCAGCTGACTAACACTTCTTCCAGGCTTTGGACCGCTTCTTGCAAGGAAAAATATGCCATTTTCAAAAAGCTGTGGAAAACGCCTTTTGCAATTTCATCACCACTCACTATCCAAGCTTCGTCGCTGCTGGCATAAACGAGCTACCATTAAGATGGCAAAACTGTGTTGACAGTTTAGGTGCATACTTTGATTAATTGTACTGCTTCTTGTTTGATATAATAAACTAAACGTTTGCTTTGAAATTGGACATTTGATTTTTAATGGCCTAATATGAATGAATAATATTCCATTATGTGGATATAAATATAAACATGTTATTTATCCATTCATCAGTTTATCACCTTTGGGTTGTTTCCACTTTTTGGCTATTATGAATAATGATGCTATGAATATTCATGTACAAGTTTTTGTGTGGAAATAAGTTTTCATTTCTCTTGAGTATATACCTAGGAATAGAATTGTGAAGTTGTATGGCAACTTTATGTTTAACATTTTGTGGAACTGCCAAACTCATTTACAAAGTGCCTGTACCATTTTACGTTCATATTGACATTACATAGAAGTGTTCCTATTTCTCCACATGCTCATGGATGTTTATTCTTCTGTCTTTTTGATTATAGCCATCCTAGTGGGTATAAAACACTATCTCATTGTGATTTTGATTTGCATTCCCCTAATGACTAATGATGTTGAGCATCTTTCATCTTTTCATGTGCTTATTGGTCACTTGAGTATCTTCTTTGGAGATATATCTAATTCAGATCCTTTGCCTCTTTTTTTTTTTTTTTTTTTTGAGACAGGGTCTCACTCTGGGCTAGAGTTTAGTAGCATCATCATAGCTCACTGCAACCTCAAGCTTCTGGGCTCAAGGTATCCTCCTTCCTTAGCCTCCTGAGTAGCTGGCACTACAGGCGCGCACCACCACACCTGGCAAAGTTTTGTATTTTTCTATAGAGATAGAGTCTTGCTATGTTCCTGAGGGTGGCCTTGAACTTCTGGCCTCAAGTGATCCTCCCACCTAAGTCTCCCAAAGTGTTAGGATTACAGGCGTGAGCCACCCCTTTGCCCATTTTTAAAAATTGGTTTGTCTTTTTATTTATTTATTTGTCTTTTTATTTGGTTATTTGTCTTTGAGTTGTAGGAGTTCTTCATATATTTCAGATACAAGTTCCTATTATCAGATATATAATTTGCAAATATTTTCTCCCATTTTGTGGGTTGTTTTTTTACTTTCTTGATGGTGTTCTTTGAAGCACAAAAGTTTTTAGTTTTGATGAAGTTCAATTTATCTATTTTTCTTTTTGTCACTTGTAATTCTGGTATCCTAAGAAGACTTTGCCTAACTCAATGTCTCAAAGATTTACTTCTAGGTTTTCTTCTAAGAGTTTTCTGGTTTTAGCTCTTACATTTAGGTCTATGATTCATTTTAAGTTAATTTTTTGCATATGGTAGAAGGAAGAGGCCCAATAAACTTCACTCTGTTGCATGTGTGTGTACTATAACTATATTTTAAATGACACATAATACTCATTTTTTCCCCTGTGTTCTGAGATATACATATGTTCAATCACAAAAAGGAAAAAGATAGCCTTTGGTTTCTGTCTCATGATTTGTTTTTGGATCACATTTGTTTGAGGAAACGAATTCCTTCCCAGCCAACACCCAAATGCGCTGGCTAAAAAATCCTGTGTATACCTCCAAGAAGTAAATATTCAGCATCATGGGAAGTGATGGATGTTATTATATCATACCCAAGAAAATGAATCTTGAACGAAAATGGTCATTTTCTCATAAAATTCACAAAGATTATAAAAATTGATAATACTCAAATTGGACAAGGTCACAGTGAAAAAAGGAATTCTCCTATACAGACCTCAGGAGTGCAAATTAGTGCAATGATTTCTGGAAAGCAATTTTGCCTTATTTATCAAAAGTCTCAAAAATGTTCACACCTTTTAATCCAATCATCCCTCTACTTAGTAGTATTCTACAGAAATAAACAATTTGCTTCAGGGTACAGCTACAAAGATATTTATCCTAGTATTTTAAGAATTGAATTTTTTTCTTCCTGCTGAAATTTTTTATTTCACATAAAATCTTGAACACACTCCAAATACATGTGTGTGAATATTTATATATTTATTCATTCATAAATTACATGCACTAATATAATATATGTACTATTATAAAACACATGCATAATAAGTTAAAGGGTAAGGTAAAAGGACCTCTTCTGAAAGAGCCAGAAGGAGTCAGGTGCTTTCCTGCCGCATGGAGAGACAGTAAGCCGTGGAGACCCGCAGGCAGAGATGGCAAGAAAATGCCTGGCCAGGGCAGCACAGAAGGGGTCTGGGGGCATCCAAGGCCAGGCTTCTGCCCTGGCACTAATACTAAACAGAGGGGGAGTGAGCAGGAGCTGTCAGCAGCTCTGATTACACACCAGCTGTCAGCCCTCCTTCTGGAAGCTCCTGCATGATAAGGAATGGAAAGGGCTGAGTTCAGTCTGGTGTGGGGGAGGGACACTTTAGTAAATCTGGGTTCAATCAGGTACAGCGCTGTTTCCTAAAACCCTCGAACCGGGTGGGGAGACTTTGGGGTTACATCTGGGCTGGATCTGCACTGAACAATTCTGTCGCTCATTTGCAGTAGAGGCAAGTAATAATTTTTTCTCCCTGTGCATTCACAGTTATTTAACCAGACTGACCTCTGGTTTTCAGTAGGGTAAGCTTAGGATCTCATAGACAGGTGTGCCCTATATTTTAAGGTCCCACAGGAAACTCTCATGTGAGTAAGCAGCCTGTAGTAGGTACAAGCTGCCAGTTGCCTTCCGTCCTCCTCCTGGCTTGTTCTGGTAGCACACACACCACAGCCCCCAGGGTGCTCACAGCCCCTTTGGAGCCCATCTCAGTCTAACACCATGACACCCATCAGCTGTGCACAAGTGTCCTAATGCCCACCACCTAGTGCCCTTCTAGGGTTGGCCCTTTGGCAGCACCCTGGGGCTCAGCAGCCTGTGCCATGGGCCGTGTGAGGGGAGTAGGGAAGCTATGAGCTGTTACCTTCTCTGAATGTGTCACTTTTTCTCTCTGTGAGAAAGTGCTTTTTTCTCAGGGACCAGAAGGGCTTTCTGTACAGTAAGATGCTATTTAGAGAGAACCCTGATGATTTAGGAGAAAATTTATGGGCTCGTATCTAACCTCTCCCTTGGACGTTTCTAAAATAGAATATTGCGGCTCTATGTCATGTGAGACGGTAGAGCACTTTCTTCTTTGGGGAAGAAAAAGCACGGTCAAGGCAAAGCTTGGGGACAAGCAATCGATGTCCTATAGTGACGTCAAGGATTTTTAGAATCCACTTAATATTCAGCAGAACCCTGTCTCACAGGAAATGAGAATTTATCTCTTAAAAATTTATCCCAGGGACTTAATGCAGCAATTTTTTTGTTTGTTTTCAATTATAATTTTTTTCCTTCTTAGAAAAATGATACATGTATAGTAGTTAAAAGTCAGGAAATACCAACAAGTAGAAAGAAGAGGGAAGAAAATATCTCCAAGCCTTTGCTTGACTGCTCTTCCTCAGCCCTGTGCGTGCCTGACTCCTTGCATCCAATATCACCTCTGCAGGGGAGCCCCGAGCCCCTGCTGTGTGTATTTCATGTTATCCCACACTCGCTTTCTATCAGATTATCTAGTCTTACTTTCTTTATGGCACTTACTGTTCACCAAGATTATCTTATCTATTATTTAGCTTATTGTCTGTCTCCAAGGAGAATGGGAACTTGTCTTGTTCACCAGTGCTTAGAGCAGTACCTGGCATATAGTGTGTACTTGGTAAGCACTTGTCAAATGGGTGAATAAATAAGTATATGAATGAATTATAGTTACATCTTACACAACCCATGTTTGAGCAAATAAGCTTAATGTCTTAGTAAGGGATTCCCAGGATAATCCGCTTGGGGGGCTGATAGCGCTTCAGTCATGCCATTTGGTAACAAGACTTTCTTCCTTTGGTCACCATACTGTCTTCTAAAGTACTGGAGACAGTAGACTGTAAATATAAAACTTACTGACGGAAATTAATGCTAATACAGCACTTTGAGTGAGGATATCCATCCTGGGTTTGAAACATAGGAGTGCGGTCGGCATTTAGCCATGTGACTTCTAAAACATTAGTGGGTGTTTGTGCCTGGGTAGCCTGACCTATGAACACCTGACTCTATAAAACAGGAGGCCCAGTGGCTATGTCTCTAGGACGGCATTAGGACAGGCACTCAGTCTGTGCTGTTGCTCTACCTGCTGACACCAACAAAGTCTGGCTTCTCCTCTGATCTGATGAGGAAGGACTCAGCTTCTTTAAGGACCTGCAGGCATTCAGGTGATCCTAACTATCCCATCCCACAATTCCCCACCATCTGCAAACGCACAGTCTTGCCTGGAGTGGGCAAATACTATAACCCTTAACTCTCCTATTTGGCATAGGATCATCTCGTTTCTTCCCAGTGAGTCTAGGAATGAATGGAAGTGGAATTAAAGCTTAGCTATCAAGAAAAGAAGGCAAAGTGCAGTGGCTCACTCCTGTAACCCTCGCACTCTGGGAGGCTGAGGCAGGAGGATAGCTTGAGGCCAGGAGTTCCAGACCAGCCTGAGCAAGAACGAGACCCCATCTCTACAAAAAATGGAGAAATTAGCCAGGCATGGTGGCACACACCTGTAGTCCCAGCTATTCCAGAGGCTGAGGCAAGGGAATCACTTGAGCCCAGGAGTTTGAGGTTGCAATAAGCTATGGTCATGCCACTACACTCTAGCCCAGGTGACAGAGTGAGACTCTGTCTCCAAAGGAAAAAAAGGGGGGTGAGAGGGGAGGGGAGGGAAGGAGGCAGAGGAGAAGAAGCAGGCAGCTTATTTGTGTGTGACCTGCCCCTTGTGGGTCTGTTTTCTCTGCATAGATGCCTGCTCGTAAAAAGCACCTGCTTCTAGCTCTGCCTCTGCTATCCTGACAGTCTTTGTAACTTAAAGGTTCTCTTGGGATATATTCCTAGAAATGAAATGGCTGAGTTAAAGAATAGGTATGTTTTTAGGCTTCTGCTATATATTGTCAAATTGGCTTCAGGTAAGTTTATGTCATTCTACACATTCACTGAAGATTAATGAGAGGGTCTCATTGTCGGTGGCTTTAAAAATCTTAGCCAGTTTATTGGGTGGAAAAAAGCTCCCATTTGTTGCTGTAATTTTTATTTTTTGAATTACAAAGTATTCAGTCATTTCAACATGATTTTAATGGAGCTACTGTGTTCTTTTCTCTCTTCCATTAAGAAGCACTTTTGAAGTTACTGAGGAAATGTATGACCTCCTCCTTGGCCTCATATATTAGAGGAGCTAAATATATGCTCAATAGCCTTGAAACAGGAGACAACAGAAGACCAATGAAAATACGTGAATCTGGGAGGAAGAAGAAGGGTCCATGGTCCATGTAAACAATGGGACTCAGGGAAGACATCATGGAAGAGGTATGATTAGTACTGCATTCAAAATACGGGTAGGATTTGAGCAGGTGGAGAGGATACGGCAGGGCATTGGAGGTGGGAACCCTAGCAGGAGCAGAGAGCAAAGACTGAGTCCGAAATGTGTGAGGTATGTGTGTTAGTTCAGGTTTTCCAAGGAGCAGACACCAAAATGGAATGCAGTGCACAAGGATTTTATTAGGGGAAATGCCTGTGAGAGGAACTGGGAAGGAGCTGGAGAAGGCTGGGAGAACCATCAGACTGCAATGCAAGTCGGAGGCTGAGTGGAGAGAGAGGGAAGGAAGGTTGAGTGCAGCATCCTAGACTGTCCTGCATAGGTTGGGAAAAGGCTGTCAGTGAGCCCTGAGCCAAATCTGGCCATCAGAGGAGTCCCATGGCTCTCAGGAACAGGCTGCATTTGTGTCTCTGCTGCTCTGTCATTGGCTGGGAAGGGAGGCCTCGGTGCTAATGTGATGATGGATTTCATAGCACAGTAGTTGGGGCCTTTGGTCAATTAATGGGGCACACCCATAGTCCCAGCTATTCCAGAGGCTGAAGCAAGGGAATCGCTTGGTAGGTAGAAGTCTGTGAGGTGCATTCTCATGGCACTATGGCATGACTGGGGGAGAGTGAGAGGACTGGCCTGACAAGGTACATTTACCCAGAGGTGGGAGAGGGTTTCTACCTTCACCTTCTGAGAAGTCTATTGATTTCTATGGCTGGACAGAAAACATGGTGGTGATGAAGTCCTGGGTTATGCAACTTCATCCTTCATGCACCCTAGGGGCTGGGGTGTGGGGTAAGGGCACCCGGCATCCATTCCTCCTTCCAATGTGCTTTCCTGCTCTGCAGAGGCTGGAAAATGAAACATTACATTTTCTAGGGTCCTTTGCAGTCATCATTCTGGATGCAAATCAAGTTCTATCCCTTGGATGCATGGTTGGGAAATATGCAAGGCAGAAACAAGGCAAAGGCCACCTGCTTGCTGTTTTTAGATGTTTCTGCTGGCAACGGAGGTCATGGAGACTTCGGGTTTTTATGCAGCAGCATTTCAGAGCATTCAGTCTCCAACTTCAAGAGTTGGACAAGCTGTGAGAGATCAGCTTCATGATCTCTGAGTCGCAGCTGCAGTGGTGTATTCTGGAGCTTGGACATTCCAGCAATGGCTTCCTGAGTCCCCATGTTCCTGGCAGTGGCAGGATATGCCAGATATGTCAGGTATACTGAGAATTTTGGGAGTAATTTCTGAAGGCCCAGACTAATGCCTGCCTGCTTACCCAGCCTTGCCAGTGATTTTTGTTTTGTTTTGTTTTTTGCTAGACTTAATTTTTTAAGAGTAATTTTAGGTTCAGAACAAAATTGGTTAGAAAGCACACAGTTTTCCTATAAGCCCCCTACACCACACATGCACAGCCTCCACTGCTATCAATATCCCCCACCATAGTGGCACATTTGTTACAATTGAACCTACATTGACACATTGGCCCATAATCACTCAAAGACTTTAGTTTACCTTGGGGCTCACTCTTAGTGTTGTATGTTCTACAGGTTTGGACAAATGTACAATGACACATATCCACCATTATAGCATCATGCAGAATAGTGTCACTGCCCTAAAGATCCTTTGTGCTCCACCTGTTCATTCCTGTCCTTACCCCAACTCCTGGCAACACTGGTCTTTTCACTGTCTCCATAGCTTTGCCTTTTCCAGAATGTCATGTAGTTGAATTCATATAGCATGTAGTCTTTTCAGACTGGCTTTTAACTTAGTAATATGCATTTAAGTTTCTTCCATGTCTTTTCATGGCCTGATAGCTCATTTCTTTTTAGGGTTGAATAATATTTCATTGTATGGATGTTCCACAGTTTATTTATTCATTCACCTACTGAGGAACAGCTTGGTTGGTTCCAATCATTTTGTAAGCACCCAATTTCCTGCATTAAATACCTTGATGCTAAAATACCTATAGTGGTTTTTATTTCCTGTATTTTACCCTGACTGATGGAAAAGGTGTCTATTTATCTTAATAGACACTACTGGCATGGGGTAGAAGCTACGACAGTATGGGGTCCCGCTCAGTGGTCAGAAATAGGTTTTCTTGACAATTGTTTTCCAAATCTGTATCCTTCATTTTGTTAGTTGAACTCCTCAAATACTCCCACCTTGTTCTGTTCCCTGTGGGAGTGAGGGGATTACTGTCACTGACTAATCTCGAAGAAGAATTGGGGGTATACGGTTTAGGCTTTACTACGCAGGAACCAACAGAACTGAGCTTCCCCTGCCTCTGTGTCTTTGCTCCTATAGATAGTTCTCTTGGTTCCAAGAATGCACTAAGCTTTTTATCATCTCAGGGTCTTTCCCATGGTGTCTGAGATGCCCTTTTTCCAGCTCATCACATATCTGGATCTTTTGCATCCTTCAGGTTTTAGCTCAAAGGTTACCCCTTTACATGATGTAAATCATCATGTTTGTTTTCTAGGACAGCTTTTTTTTTTTTTCTCCAGAGAGATGTACTTAATTCAGTCCATAAGAATCCCAAGCTTTACTTCTGATCAAGCAAAAGTTTTGCCACATCCCAACACTTAGATATGAGGGACAACATCAATGGGAATTTTTTTCCCCGTTATCTGTTGCTGTGCAACAAAACACCTCAAAACTCGGTGGCTTAAAACAATTTATTATTAACTCCCACATTCTGTAAGTTAACTGGCTTCAACTAGATTCTTCTTCTGCTGGTTTCACTTGCAGTTTCTTATGCAGTTGCAGTCAGATGGTGACTGGGCTGGAACATCCAAAATGTCTTCATGTACATGTCTGGTGCTTTGGCAGGGCTGGCCAGAAGGCTGGATCCAGCAGGACACTGGGATGGCTGGGCTTCTCTTTCCCCATGTAGTCTCAAGGCCTCTCCCTGTCCACATGGTGTCTGCAAGTGGTTTCTCCAACAGGGTAGCTAAACTTCTTATGTGGTAGCCTCAATAGCACAAAAGCAGAAGGTTCCAGGCCTTATTAAGCCATGTTGCTGGAACTGGCACAACATCACTTCTGCAACATACTTTTGATTAAAACAACTTATAGAGCCAGCCCAGATTCCGTGTGAAAGGCAACTATACAAGGGTGTGAATACCAGGAGGCCTGGTATATTGGGGCCATCTTTGTAGATTCACTACCACAGTACTTAAACATTGCCAGTCAATGCACTTAGCCAACATCCATGAAACTGGCTCATGAGTAGTAGTGACAATTATTCATGATGATGATGTAGAGGATGTCAGATGAGTAGCAAGAAGAATTCTATCTGCTATTTAAAACTATTTTTTTCCTTTGGGAATTGATGTAATTTGTAGGAAATCATAGGATGATTCTCCAAGAACTGGGAGCCAAATGATCTAAGAATAAAAAAAGTTAAAAACCACACAAGATGGATGATGTTAGCCATCTAGAAAATTCTTTAGGGCTAATATATCTTCTAAATCATTCAAGAAGAAAAGTAACCATTACGTTTCATAAATAAGAAGGATATTGATAACCTAAAAGAGAGAAAGGGAGTTGAATTAGAAACCAAAGTACTGTGGTATAGTGAGTGGGAGCTGGAAACATGGGGAGGGCAAGGGTAGACAACTTTTCCAAGCAATGTGGCTGAGAACGCTGAGGCGCTGCTGGTGGGAATGGAAACTGGTACAATCTTTCTGGGTAGTAATTCAGCAAATAAAACCCTTGGAAATGTTAATGTCTTTTGACCCAGTTATTTAACTTCTAGGAAATTAGCTTAATGAAATAATCAGATGTGCCAAGATTTGTATGCCAGGAAATTCACTTGATTGTTTTTGTTTTACTGTGTAATATACCTTATATACAGAAGCATGCACAAAACATTTGAGTTTATTTATTTATTTATTTATTTTTGAGACAGAGTCTCACTTTGTTGCCTGGGCTAGAGTGAGTGTGGTGGCGTTAGCCTAGCTAACAGCAACCTCAGACTCCAGGGCTCAAGCAATCCTACTGCCTCAGCCTCCCGAGTAGCTGGGACTACAGGCATGTGCCACCATGCCCAGCTAATTTTTTTTTTTCTATGTATTTTTACCTGTCCAATTAATTTCTTTCTATTTTTGGTAGAGACGGGGTCTCGCTCTTGCTCAGGCTGATCTCGAACTCCTGAGCTCAAACGATCCGCCCGCCTCGGCCTCCCAGAGAGCTAGGATTACAGGCCTGAGCCACCGCGCCCGGCCCATTTGAGTTTATTTTAAACAATAGTAGTAAAGTAAAAGTAAGTGCCCATGTAGCCACCATACAGGGTAGCAAGCAAAACATTGCTATCCACATGCTCTTTCCCAATTTCATGCCTCTCTTCCTCACCAGGAGTAGCAATTGTTCTAACCTTTGAGCAATCATTTCTTCGTTTTTCTTTTGTAGTTTCACTGCCTTTGAATATATCTCTACATGATATAATGTTCAGTTTTGCCTGCTTTTGATTTTAATATAAATGCAATCATGCTGTCTATATTCTTGTGAAATTTGTTTCTTTTGCTCTACGTTATGTCTTTGAAATTCTTCATCACTGATGGGTGTGGTTCTGGTTCATTCATTTCATCTGTTATATGATGCTTCTGTATTCTACCTTTAGGAATATTTAATTTTTTTGCTATTATGAATAATGTTGCTAAAACATACTCACATTTTCTGATGCACATGTGCAAGAATTTCTCTTGGGTGTAATCACAGAAGTAGAACTGCTAGATTAGCATATGTTCAACTTTCCTAGGCAATGCTAAAATAAACTGTGTTCCGAAGTGATTTTGCTAATTTACATTTTGGTACATGAGAATTTCAGTTGTACCACATCCTCATCAATAATTAAAATCATCAGACATTTTCATTTTTGCCAATCTGGATACAGAATGCTATCGTATTATGCCTTTTATAATAATAGCTTTATAAAGACACAATTCACATTTATATAATTCATCCATTTAAAGGGTACAACTTGATGGTTTTTAGTATAATCACAGAGTTGTGCAACTATCACCATAATAAATTTTAGAATATTTTCATCACCCCAAAAGAAACTGCATGCCCATTAGAAATCACTCCTTAATTCCCTCCAGCCCCTGACAAACAATAATCTATTTCCTATCTCTATGGATTTGCCTATTCTGGACATTTTATATAGATGGAATTATGTGGCATTTCTGTGACTGGCTTCTTTCACTTCACATACTGTTTTCAAGTTTCAGCAATGCTGTAACATGCATCAGTACAACATTGATGAATGTTTATCTATTCATCAGTTGGTAAACATTTGGTTTTTTTCACTTCTTGGCTATTATGAATAATGCTGCCATGAACATTTATGTAAAAGTTTTTGTGTGAACATATTTTTCATTTCTCTTGAGTATATGTGTAAGAGTGAAGTTGCTTGATAATATTGTAACCCTATGCTTAACATTTTGACAAACTACCAAACTGTTTTCCAAAGCAGCTGTGTAATTTTACAATCCCATCAGATATATATGAGGGCTTCAATTTATCCACATCCTTGTCAATACTTGTTATTTTCTATCTTTTTCACTTTAGCCATCCTAATGGGTGTGAAGTGGTATTTCATTGTGTTTTTAATTTGCATTTGGCCTGATTACAAATGACATTGAACATATTTTCACGCATCCATTGGTAATTAGGGCTTCCTTTTTTGTTATGGGCTTAAGTTTCTTGGGTCAAATTTCTATTAGATTGTTTATATTTGTTATATTGATTCATAGTTATTTATATATTATAGAAGCCAATATTTTGTTGGTTATATACAGGAAAAATGTCTTTTCTTGCTTAGGGTTTGTCATTTCATTTATAGTATCTTTTTATGGGCAGTTCTGATAGTTAAATTTATTAATCTTTTCTTTTAAGTTAGTAATTATTGTTTCTCATTTAAAAAGCCCTTACTTTACCCAAGGTCATAAAAATAATGTTACTTTATTTTCTTCCAAAAGTTTTAACAATTTTGGCTTCCACATTTGGTTCTTTATCTGGAATTCATTATTCAGTATAATAGGAGTCTATACTATTTTTTCCATTAAGTATGACTTTTTTGTGTGTGTGTGAGGCAATTCCCACTCTGTTGTCTGGGCTAGAGTGCAGTGGCATCATCATAGCTCATTGCAACCTCAAACTTCCAGTGTCAAGGGATCCTCCCACTTCAGCCTCCCAAAGTATTAGGATTACAGCTATAACCTATAGCACCTGGCCTAAGTATGACTTTTTAAAAGAGGCTTTAAAAAAAAAAAGAAAAAAATAGGTTAGATACTCTTCAACAGGTTTCCTTCTCTTACCATTTTGCTAGAAGTTTTTTGACATAAATAGATGTTTGCTCATTTTATCAAATGCTTTCTTTCATACCTATTAAGAGGACCATATGATTTTTCTCCTTTAATTCATTATTGTATGTTTCTTTTTTCTCTTTTCCTACCTTACTATTTACATATCTTTTCATCATCCTATTATTTTACTCAAATAGTTTTGCAATTATGCATCCTATTACTTTTGGTGATTAACTTTAAATTATAGCAAATATATTCAAATTATACAAGTCTAAGATTAATCAATACTTCACATTAATTTTGTAACTTTATTTTATTTTTATTCTTCAATATTTCAAATATACACAGATATAGAAAATAGCATAACAGGCATGCATGTGCCAGTCTTTATTATTAATATATTTACTCCTTATTGAAAAATGCAAATTATTAGAACACTTTAACTCCATTTATTTCCCTCATGACTTCCATGCAATTGTTGTTATGTATTTTAATTTAGAAATATTGTCACGCACTCAATTTTAAAATTTAAACAACCTAAAGCAATTGCATATAGTCATAAGGAAGATAAATGGAATTAAAGTTTTCTATGTTTTTTTATTTTTCAGTAGGAAAGTAAATACATTACTTACAATGACTGGTACATGTATTATTGTTTTGTAGTCAATTATTTTTATTAACCCATCTAATTGCTATTTTTAAATCCTTCATTTGTTTTCATTTCACACCTTCTATCTGAGCTTATGTTATTTCTAGTCTAAATATAAATGTGTGTGCATGTGTGTGTATTGAAATATCAAGTACAAAGAATAAATCACTATTAAGTTAGAATTCTATACCTAGTAAAAATATCTTTCAAGAATAAGTACAAAATAAAGATATTTCCAGACAAAAACAATGAGAGAGGTGCCAGCAACAGACTCTTATTAAAGTAAGTGTTCATGAATATGGTTTAGCACATTGAAGAATCATTCCACTGGCTTCTTGCTTCCACTGTTGCCTTAGGGAACATAGCTCTGTTGCTCTTACCATTTATCCCTGGCTGCTTTTAAGATTTTTGTTTGTTTGTTTGCATTTGACCTTCTGGGATTCTGTCTTCACATAGTCTTTGGCCTGGATAATCTTTATTTCCTCACTAGCTCTTTAATGCTTTTGATTAGGTCATCAGCAGGTTAATTTGTTTTCAATGGGAGTATCTATTTGGGATCTTAGCCTGCCATGTTGCCAGAAATAGAACATCACAATTAAAAACAATCTTACTATCCAACAATAGCTAGTGGTTAAATAAAATAATAAATTCTTTCAATGGAATGATATATAGCCATTTAACTCATTTTTAAAAAAAAATATTTTATATTTTTAGAGCAGTTTTAGGTTCACAGCAAAATTTAGAGGAAGCTACAGAGATTTCCCATATACCCCCAGTCACCACACAGGTATAGCCTCCCCCATTGTCAACTTACCCTCAACCCCCAGAGTGGTACATTTGTTACAATTGATGGATGTGCATTGGAACATCATAACCACCAAAGTCCAGAGTTTACATTAGAGTTCACTTGTGGTGTACATTCTGTGAGTTTGGACAAATGTATAATGACATGTATTCATCATTATGGTATCATACAGCACATTTTCACTGCCCTAAAAATCCTTGGTGCTCTGCCTATTCATCCTTCCTCATCACCCAAGTCCTGGCAACCAGTAGTGTTTTTACTGTCTCCATAGTTTTGCCTTTTTAAGACTATCATATAACCATAGCCTTTATGTAACCTTTTCAGATTGACTTTTAAACTTAGTAATATGCATTTAAGTTTCCTCTATGTCTTTTCATAGCTTGATAGCTCATTTTTTTAAAACACAGAAAAGTATTGCATTGATTGAGTGTACCACAGATTATTTATCCATTCACCTACTGAAAGACATTTTGGTTGCTTCCAAGTTTTGGCAATTATGAATAAAGCTGTTGTAAACATCCATGTGCAGGTTTTTATGTGGACATATATTTTCAACCCATTTAGGTAAATGTCAAGAAATATGATTGCTAGATTATATGGTAAGAGTATGTTTAGTTTTGTAAGAAACTGCCAAACTATCTTCCAAAATAGCTATATCATTTTACATTCCCACCAGCAATGAGAGTTCCTGTTTCTTTACATCTTCACCAGAATTTGATGTCGTCAATGTTTTGGATTTTTACCATTCTGATAGGTATCTAGTAGTATGTCATTGTTTTAATTTGCAATTCCTAATGATGTCTATGAGGTTGAGCATATGTTCATGTGCTTATTTCCCATCTGTGTATCTTTTTGGTGATTTTTAAATTAGGCTGTCCTATTTTTGCTCATTTTTAAATTGAGGTTTTGTTTATTTTTTGTTGTGTTTTAAGAGTTTTTTGTATATTTTGAATAACAGTCCTTTAACAGATGTCTTCTACAAATATTTTCTCCCAGTCTGTGGTTTGTCTTCTTATTCTCTTGGCATTGTCTTTACAAAGCAAAAGTTTTAAATTAAAAAAAAATTTTTTTTACCTGATGCCAATAGGTAAAAGCAGAGCCCCAGAAAAAGTTTTTAATTTTAATGAAGTACAGCTTATCAACTATTACTTTCATGGATCATGTTTTGGTGTTGTATGTAAAAAGTCAATATCTTACCCAATGTCATCTAGGTTTTCTCTTATGTTTTCTTCTAGTTGATTTATAGTTTTTCATTTTATACTTAGGTCTATGATCCATTTTGAGTTATTTTGTGTAAGGAGTGTAAGGTCTGTGTCTAGGCTGATTTTCTTGTATTTCAATATCCAGTTGTTCCAGCACCATTTGTTGAAAAGGTTATCTTTGCTCCATTGTATTGCCTTTGCTCTTTTTGTCAAAGATCAGTTGACTATATTTACATAGGTCTATTTCTGAACTATTGTGTAGGTCTATTTCTGCTCCATTGGCTATTTGTTTATTCTTTTGCCAACCAACACTGTCTTGGTTATTGCAGCTTTACAGTCAGTCTTGAAGTCAGGTAGCATCAATCCTCCAACTTTGTTCTTCTCCTTCAATATTGTGTTGGCTATTCTGGCTCTTTTGCCTCTGCATATACTCTTTAGAATCAGTTTATCAGTATCTATAAAATAACTTGCTAAGATTTTGATTGGGATTACATTGAATCTATAGATCAAGTTGGGGAGAACTGGAATCTTGACAGCATTGACTCTTTCTATCCATGAACATGGACTATCCCTCCATTTATTTAGTTCTTTGATTTCTTTAATCAGAGTTCTTTAGTTTTCCTCAATTAGATCTTATAGATATTTTGTTATATTTATACCTAAGTGTTTCATTTTTGGAGGGTGCTGATGTAAATAGTTCATTGCTAGTACATAGGGAAGCAATTGATTTTTGTATGTTAACTTTGTATCCTGCAATCTTTCTATAATCGTTTATTTGTTCCGGTAGTTTTTTTAAAATCAGTTCTTTTGGACTTTCTACATAGACAATCATGCCATCTATGCACAAAGACAGTTTTATTTCTTCCTTCTCAATCTGTACACCTTTTATATCCTTCTCTTGTCTTGTTGGATTAGCTATGTCTTGTTGGATTAGGATGTTGAAAAGCAGTAGTGAAAGGGGACATTCTTGCTTTGTTCTTGATGTTAGTGTGAAAACTTCCAGTTTCTCACTATTAAGTACGGTGTTAGCCGTAGGTATTTTTGTAGGATATTCTTTATCAAGTTGAAGAAGTCTTCTGCTATTTATAGTTTATTGAGAGTTTTTATCATGCATGGGTACTGGCTTTTGTCAACTGCTTTTTCTGCATCTGTTGATATGATCGTGTGGGTCCTTTTTAGGCTGTTG
>CAUYSK010003050.1:0-37963 GCA_963575035.1 Avahi laniger
TCAGCTTTTAGTGATGACATAAAAGCAAGTGGAAACAGTGTTGTCTTAGTTACTTTCTGCACAGGAGTTCTTATGTTAAGTCTACTTAGTACCGCTACTTAATATCTTCATGATGGTTTACTTAAATGTGCTTAAAACTTACGTTTTAGTAAATTTTGTATTCCACAACAAAAGATTGTTCATAGAACATTTAAAAAAATTTTTCTTCAGTGTATTAGTGCTCAACTTGTCAAAGGAAATAATAAATAACTGTAAACATTGTTTAAGAGGAGAGAATATGGAGCGAGAGTTCCTCGAACAGAGATTTTTTTTTAAAAAAGCCTGTCAAACTTTCTTACTGAAGAAAATAGGATAATAACTTCTCAGGAGATCAGTACAGCCCAATAGCTTTTTCTCTTTCATTACCACATCAGGATTAGAAAGCCCCCGCACCCCAAGTGCCTGCAAACCTAGAGAGCCACTGGAGAAGCAGAGGGATGCTAAGGGCTGTGGAAAGCCGGTGGCAATGGAGGGGCCAACTTGTTAGGGCATCTCAAGTTCAGAGTCAGGAAAAACAGCAGGACTCTAATCATCACGCAGCCGCTCACCCCCAGAGCATGCGAGACCTGCAGCATCCTAAGCACCAGCCTTGCACATTCAAACCTCCGTGCGTGCACAACGTGAATACAAAACACAAATAAATGAGGAAACTCTCAGCCTCTCACCGATTTTACCTACACTGTGTCCCATATCAAGATCCCTTTCTCTGGCGTCCTGTGGTCATCCTGTCTCTACCCACCTGCTTCCCAATCCCTTCTACTACCTCAAAAGTCTTTGATGGATAGTTTCCATTGCCTACTAAACAAAACCCAAGCTAACATCCCAGGTCTAATATACCATTTTAGCATCATGTGTAATTAATACTCAATAGGATCTCCATGCTTCAAGCACTCTAGGGCCTTTGCTTTCCTTGAATATTATTATTATAACGAATAATAATGTTACGAAGTGGTGGGCTAACGGAATCATAAGCTGTATCACATTACTTTATCTGATCACTTCAGACACTCTCATGCAATCAGTGGGTACCTTATATTCTAATTGTGTCCTGTGTCCCCCCTCTATTTTTTTGAGACAGAATCTCCCTATTGTCGCCCCGCCTGGAGTGCAGTGGTGTCATCATAGCTCACTACAACCTCAAACTTCTGGGCTCAAGTCATCCTCCTGCCTCAGCCTCCCAAGTAGCTCTGACTATAGGCGAGCGCCACCATGCCTGGCTAATTTCTTTTATTTTTAGTAGAGACGGGGTCCTGCTTTTGCTCAGGTTGGTGCTAAACTCCTGACCTCAAGTGATCCTCCCTTCTCGGCCTCTTGTGTCCCTTTTTAAATAGAATTTCTTCAGGGCAATGATTTTATCAGTTAAAAGATATTATCCTTCACAGCCCAGGCAACTGAATTCTTTATCCTTCACAGAAAAAACAAAACACCATCAAAAAATGATTACGAAATGTTACATCCTTCAATATTTAAAGGTATTGGATAGAATCTTAGAACAGTACTTTATGTGCAAACCAACACATAGCAACATGGTGTGTGAGTGTCTGTCCTTGTGCAATACATTAAGAGACCAATCCCTTGAAAATTTCATTGTATTACTCAAAGTGTCATCCAAGGAAATACATGGTGAATATAACCTAGGAGCTTGTTAGAAATGTAGAATCTCTAGCTCTACTCCAGAGCAACTGAATTCAGAATCTGCATTTTAACAAGATTCCCAGAAAATGAGTGTGATGATGTTGGAGAGCCACCAATCTAGTTTCTGCAAAGAGTCAATTGGTTTTGTTGATTATCCAGCAGAACGTAGGCTGAGGGCCTTCTCCTTACACATTATATGTACACAGGATTAGATAAATTCTTTAGAGACCCCAAGCACTGAAAATACACTGCTTCCTATATGCAATTAAAAATTAAAATATTAAAATTTAAGATTATAAAGCTCTGGTTTTTCCATTAACGGCTACTTTGATGCATTTCTTAAAAATATCAAATCCTTTCACAAGACACTGTTGAGAGGTACCCACTTTTGCTAATGTGCTACATCTGTCCTTCATCCGTCTCTTTAGTAATCCAATACTGCATTTGGAAAATATAACATTTTATTAATAGTTTAATTATTATGAGCTCTAACAATCAAAATATGCAGCATGAACTGTTATTTCAGGAAACATTTTAAAACATATTACCCAACCCAGATCCTTACAGAGCTATGCTCTCTGATCATGTAACCAAAGCTGACTCTTTGGCACTTGTCACCCTCAGCTCAAAGACCATCAGGAGCTGCACAACACAGACTCTTCAGCCTGACACTCCATCCCGGTCTCCTGGCACCGCACTGCATCGACTATCCTCCTTACCAGGTTTGCCTCTTGCTATGTCCTAACATTCCAGGAACATTCTACACATTCCAGGCACATTCCTAACTCCACAGCTGTACTCAGATTTATACTGCTTGGAAAATGCTCCTCCTTGTTTCTGCTGAAACAAGGTTGTATGCAAGTGTGATCCAAGAATGTGAAGTGCGCTGAATACTCTCAGACCACAATGACCCAAACACTCTCCTACTTTCTGAAATGCTTATTTAGTTTAAGGGTACATATTTGATACACATCAGCATGTGCTTCCATGGGTTCTTTACCTTTTCAAGAACGATTTGTCCAGTAGACTAAGTTCCATATCTTATGCCCCTAGGATTCTCATTATCTTTGGTAATACTTTAAACAGATTATGGAAGCAGTAAATATTTGTTGTTGGTAGCACAGTGGAGATAAACCAGAAAGAGCAAAGGTGTGAATAAATGTAATCTATAGCCAAACAAATTATTTGGGGGTTATATGCTCATTATCTTCCTCTTTCAATTGACTATTTCAGAGTTAATGACCCTTAAAATTTGCTATCGAGAGTATTAGGGTACTTAGGACAGAAGTTATTCATTATCGCCTTATTACAGATCTGAACATAAAAAATAAAGATTAGACTATAATGATCTTTTTTAAGTTCTTTAATTTGAAATTTTACTAGAATTACCCATAGATTGAAACAATAATTTTAAAAAACCACATAAGTGCACATATATGAATAACATCTATTGGATGTTGGACAGGGGGGAGGGGGAGGGGGAGGGGGAGGGGGGAGGAGGGAGGAGGGTCGGGTATATGCATGCACAAAGAGTGCAATGTGCACCACGTGAAGGATGGACATATTTGAAACTCGGACTGAGGGGGGGAGGAGGGGGCAAGGGCAACATATGTAACCTAAATATCTGTACCCCCATAATATGCTGAAATAAAAAAAAAAAAACAAGTGATTCCTAAATGTCATAGATTTTTAAAACTCCACAATATCTTCATAATACTGAAGTAACTCTAAGTTGAAATTCAGTATTGTGTTGGGTAATGTAGAGCAATGTACACTACAGGAATAAATTTTAAAAAATGAACTTTTATTTTTATTTGACATAACAATAATACAGCTTTTTTTAAAAGGAGTGACTTTTATAAATCTCAACCAATTTCTTATCCAAATAATGTTGGTGGTTTTTTTTTTTTGCCACATTGGACTTTATAATATCTCAAACAAACTTTGATAAATTGGATTAAATATGTGCTATTGAAGTAGAATTCTCAAATTAAATACTTTTAAACACACAAACCACCAGCTTTAGAAATGTTTGCATAACAGTCTATCACTTTATTTGATGTAGGGATATAAGGTTACTTATGTAACATAAAAAATTGCTACAACCAAAATAATATTGAGATTATAGTAAGAATACTTGGTGATAAGGAAAATAAATTAAAACATGCATAAATATAATTTTGCAGTGACAAGTCTATTCAAGACTTATCTCATTATCTTGCAGTCTTGTACCTATTATTTTTTATCCAGCCTCCTAAGCAGTATTCCAATCACTTCCTTCTTTTAGGGATATGCAAATATATAACTCAGAGCCACCGATATTCTTAGGTCTTCTCATCCTTAACCTAAACAAACCTCATATTTTTGCCTCACCTTCTCTCTTTCCTTGTTCAAGCAGATATTATTAACAAATAAAAACAGAATGAACAGGCAAGAACCTGAGTTAACTGTAGCTTATATGGATTTATCTGCTTTTTACTTTAAGTCATCATTAATAAAGGTCGAGTTCCAATGTACATTTCTAACTCTAACTCCAGATGGCTTAAAAATGTCAAAGTAAACAGAATTCTATTTGAATATATAATAATCTTAAATATCGAAAAATACAAGTTTATTTGATGAAAGGCATTGCATTTTTCATTATTTGCCACCCAACAGTCAACTTTATGTCGTGTGGTTCAATTAAGCAAAGAACACAGTTTAGTTTAAGAAAAGTCAGTTGAAGACCTGTAGGGAGGCTCCCAAACAAATGAGAGACAACTTCCCTCCTACGTTTCACCTTTTCAAGTTACAGATTGAGTAAATTTCAAGTATTACACTGTGAATATATTTAATATTAATACAAGTTTAAAATCACATGAATGCTATAAAATATCCAATTTATCAGTGGTTTTGAATGATTCAGAACATATTCCAGATATAGATTTCAAATAAGTAAAGTTCTCAAAGGGAAAAAAACAAAAATTTGCTAATCTGTCAAACCAATCTTTAAATCAATATCTACACTATATGAAACACTTACAACAATTTTGAAAGACATGATAAACATTGATTCATGACATCTCAAAAGGTGGGTTTTTTTCCCCAAAAAGGCGGGGCACAAACAGGTTTTGTGTACATCGGAATGCCTGTGAGGCACTCAAGGTGAAATCACATATTTGATTACCCTCATTATAGAAAATTCAGAGAAAATCAGACCACAAGGACTCAAATTGCCTATGGAAGAACTTTGAAATCCCTCTCATCTTATTCAGTGGTATGATATTTCTGTTCTGCTTTCTTATTTTTTTAAATTAAACATTGCTTAATGCTGAGCACATGAGCATCCAGCCGCGCGAACCGCAAATTGAATCCTCTCCCAACTGCTTCGTCTCCGTGCTCTTCCCTGGAGGCGCGCAGCGCTGCCTCTCACTAAGCTTCGCCTGAGCAGCACAAGGTTCCTACAAAAAGACTTGAGGTAAACTTTTTTCAAATTACTTCACCATTTCGGTTGTATCAGATCCAAATCTGAAAGAGCACTTTGACCATCATAAACCCCAAAAGGAACTAAAACTGTCACTCCTTTGAAAGCCTCCTGCCCACCAAAAAGAAACAAAGATGTCAAATATCTGTTTTACATACCAGAAAATTCCATTACAACAGGACACTGTACCTCATGAAAACTCATTGAATGAAGGATAATGCTTGTGACCGCAGTATGATTTCGATAACAAGAACCCGAGCTGTCACCGATATCCCATCCAGAGTCCTAACGAATCAATCAACAACAACTCTATCAGCAACATCGAAAAACAGGACAGAATTTCTGACAACATGCACATCTAATTTGCAGTTGTTGAAGGGCATCTTAGAACAAATCAGTATGAGCAGGAAAAGTCACCTGAGAAGTCCTGATAACATTCATGTGCAAAGCAACCCACAGGAACTGGGACTGAACATGGGAAGTTTTTTAAAAAGGCAAACAGAAGCAATAATTCAAAAACAAAGAAATGAAAACATGTATAAAGTCATTTGGGAGCACGACCGGATTGGAAGCGTGGCTATGTGATTTAAAATAATAAGCTCCCCAACCCTCCCCTATCCCCTCAAAAGGAGACACACACCCATACACACAATGCATGTCTCAGGTTTTACTAAAATTTCTTTAAGATAGATTTTGATTTGTATATTTAAGGTATATAATATGATGTTATAGGATATGTATATAGTAAACTGGTTACTATAGTGGAACAAATTAACGTAGTCATCATCTCACACAGTTACCCATTTTTTAATTTTTTATGTCTCTTTAGATTCTATGTGTCTTTATAATGTAATTTGCTCTTATGGGCTCTTACATTGTAGTACTAGGATCAGGACTGCCTGAAAATGACCAGAGGAGTATTCTGACTGCCTGGACACTAAGCTGGCTGGGACGAGGGGATGGGGGCCCCTGTCTCCTAGCAGCAGGGGACACTCAAGCTCAACTTTGCATGGCTCCCCTCAGCTGCAGAACGAACTGAAACATCCCGTGTTATATGGTCTGCAAGTGCTGGGCAGCTGGCATATCCAGACAAGGCTTTTAAACAGCTGGCATCCTCAACCCAGGCTGCCTGGCACAAATTGGCCTGTGCATCCCGCCATTAACAGCCCAGGCCCAGAAACACCCCAACCAGGACATGTTTCTCTGTGGGATGACGGAAGGATAAGGATTCCCCACACCTCTTCTCTTTCTGATCCTTGGCTATGTAGGTTTTCCCAATAAAGCCTATTCCTTAACTGTGTAGGCTTCAGAGACTTTATCCTGAACCCTGTGACATAAAAGGTGGAAACTTAGATGATTCTCCCAAGGGACAATAGACAGCAACACAGAAGGAAGCTACCGGGCACCACCTTCATATATAGGCAACAGATTTTCATCTTCTATTGCTAAAGTCCTGAGCTAAAAAGAATGTAGACCATGGGCTTAGAGAGTAACTCAGATGTAAATATAGGAATTGGCTTACATATTAATATTTTAAAGGAATCCAAGCAGAATTTTAATCGTCTCAACTTTTTTCTTTCTTTTTTTAAATTTTTGCTCTTTTTACCACACATGGGATTATGGTAGTGGCTTAAATTTCTGAATGTCAATTCCGGAATGCAGACATTTGTATTCCCTAACCCAGATACACAAGAAACTATTGGTGAGGGTATATTCAGAATAAAGGATGACACTTTTTATAAGAACAAGGATCTTTTAAAAATAGTGTTATTTATTTTCATGAAATAATTGTGAAAAATAGTTAAGACACAAGCTTATAAATTACTCTGTATTATCCTACCCCATAGCTAGAAGCAACAATACATATATTCTCACGAAATGTTTACTTAGTACTATTCTTATGGAATAAAGGGCACTCTCAGTGCACAGTCTGCTTATCTTGGTTCCCATCCCAAGCCTTTCCCTAGATCCTGGTACCAATCTCTGGCGCAGGCACAAAAAGCAATGCGTCATATGTTAATGGTGACCCCTCCATCAGCTGGTAGTTTCTTCAGTGGGCTCATTACTCAACTGTGCGGGAGGAGGAGTCAGGAGAGGAGGAGGAGAGAAGAGTTACAGGCATAAGGATTTCATGCTCTCATAAAATATTATGCAGATATATGGTATATACTTTAAAGTAAATTCTTGTAAGCGAGGAGGGGAAACTATTCCAAATAGAGGGATAAATGCCCAAAGTCAGGAAAGCCTGCTGAGTTCCAGAAACTGAAAGAATTCCAGAGTGGCTGGAGCTGCCTGAGAAAGAGAGAAAACAGGACAAAGTGAGACTACAGAGAAAGGAAGGGTCGGCTGACGCAGAACCTTGGAAGGTAAAAGTCAGCGTCCTCGACTTTGCTGAAAGGCGTTCGCAGATCTTCTCTAGCATAAATCAGCACATTTCCTCGGACCTCCCAGCAAGGAATACTCCACCATGGCCATTACCATTGTCTGGCCAAGTCTTCTCTGGGATCTCAGTTTTTACCATCATGATAAGATAGAAAGTTTTTATGCATTTTGTAATTGTCATAGTCTTCTTTGAGCCTCTTACTCCTAAATGCAAATTAGAAGCAATGAAATCAAATCACAGCACAGTCTTTTCCTTTTTTCCTTTCAATTTTTACTAAAGGTTGGGTGTATATATATATGGAAATTAGAAGAAAAGATGTGTTATTCAACAAATAGTGTTGAGACAATTGGCTAGCCATATGGAAAAAAAAAAAAAAAGAAGAAGGAAAGCTGGATCTCCACTTCACTCTTCCGACAAAATGAGCTCCAGATGGATAATAGATTTAAACATTCTTAAAAACCTGTAATAGTTTAGAATAAAATGGTACAATGTTTAACCTAATCTTAGGGTAGGATATCCTTTCTCAGTAAGTCAAAGAAACATAGTCCTTAAAAGAGATTAATAGAAAAGATTAATAACTTTGCATTGAAAAAAATTCTGCGTGTAGGAGAGAAGGGCATGTCTTTAACCTGCACTTGGGTGAGGCAAAGACATAAAGTGTAACCCATAATGTTCGTACCCTCATAATACCCTGAAATAAAAAAAAAAAATTCTGCATGAAGAAGCTTTGTTAAAGTTAAAAGAAAAAGCCCAAACTAAAAACTGAAAAAGAATTTGCAACATATGGCACAGAAAGAGCTGACTTCTGTGCTAAATGAATTATTCCTACAAATCAGTAGGAAAAGCCAAAACCATAAAAGAAAAATGAGCAACAAAATAGCAATAGAAATGGATTTCAAATATATGAAAAGATCTTGAGACTTTTACCTAATTAAAAATTGCAACTTAAAACAATTTAAAAAAGACCTGCTGTTTTTCACAAATCAGATTGACAACATTCAAAAAAATTTAGCATGAACAATATTGGCTAGCAGCTGCAGGAAAGGCACTTTCATAGACTCTTCTTAGAAGTATGATTTGGTAAAACCAACTTAAAGGAAAATTTAGAAAGATCTGTCATACTTAGAAAACAAAAACCCTTTGATCCAATGGTTTACTTCAAGAATTTATTCTATAGATACATATAAATATGTGTATAAAAAGTACTTACAGAAATATTTATTGGAACTTTGTTTTTAAATATCAACAGGCAGAAAAAATCTTGATGTTCATTAGTACACTAATGATTAAATTTATGAATGTATATCTGCACAGTGAAATAGTATATACTTGTTTTTAAAAAATGAGTCAACTCTTCATGTGCTAATATAGAAAGTAAAGATATATATTTTTAAGTGGGGAAAAATAACAAAGGGGTTAGAACAGTGAGCATAGTAGTCATTTAAGTATACACACATACATGATAGCGTAAGAGTGAAATGTTTCTAAATATTTTACTGTTAAATTGCTGCAAATTAAATAATTGATTGCTTCTAGGCATGAAGCTAGAAGATCTGAGATCTGAAAGGTGAATTACATGTCATTGCACAGTTACTTACTTGATTTTTTGAAACTATATGCATGGATAGCTTTTTTAGTTTAAAAAAACCCACAAACTTGAAAAAATTCAGATTAAACACTGGATAGCACTGCTGCTATAACTTTAATGTTTGAGAGAAAAGAAGGTGGGTGTCGCATGTCGGTCATATATATAGCACATATTGTCATATGTTGGTTTTGACAAAGTGCAGATAATGACCTAGGCTGGTTTTAAGTTGTTCAAACAAGCCGTCTTCAAGAATGAAACAGAGGAGCTGAGGCTTTTTTTTTTTTAACATGCCTTGAATCATCTGCAAAATATGCCCACTGGTGGACTTCAGTCGTCAGAAGTTCCTGCAAAGAGCAGCCACAAAGGAGAAAGAAACTGACAGCCATTCACAGAAGGCGCAGTTGTGAAGCAGACGCTGGCGCTTTGCACGGATTCAGGCATCACCTCAAAGCCGATATAGATGCAGGAACTGTGTTTGCCCTAGGGAAACTCAAAAGCAGTCGAATAATCTCTCCACTTTTTTGGTTTTGAGTATGGCGGGAAAGACACATAATAAACAATGAAATGAGATTGTGACCGTTATGATAAATGTCATAGGGAAAGAAAAGAACGCCAGTGACGCAGGAGAGCGTGTGTGCGTTGGGGACGGCAGACCTAGAACGGCTTTGTTTGTCACTGGGATAACAAGAAATCCTTGAAGCATCCAGCTTCATTTAGAAGGCCTTCTCCTCAAAAGCTGGACCACACGAAGCTTACGTACGATATTCATCAAGGCAGAACTTGGCCTGGCATTTTTAAAACAAGTTCTTGCTGACAATGAACTAAGAAACCAAATCAAGAAATCCAGCGTGTATGTTGGAAGACAAACTGCTTCTGGCATTAAGGTCTCCATTTTAAAATGTTGTAGGACAATGTGAAAATAAACGCATACAAACGACTCCATGATTCTGAGAGGCAAAAGTGCCCCACGTCCCACGGGGCTTCCTGTGCAGTTTGTTAGGACACTCGTGGTGGTGCACGAAATGCCGCAGGTTCTCAAAAGATCTCACAAGCGAGCTAGTCCATCAGCTCTAGCGGACCGCGGCGCGATCAGGCTGCCCTGGCCGAGCGCACAGGTGACAGCGGCACCGACAGTGAGGCTCCACGGTGACCTGAAGCAGTAACAGGGGCAGTGACGACACGGCCCGTCACAGCAACCACAGCCACTGCGGCGAGGCACTTCCCAGACACGAAAACACCTAAGCAGAAAGCACTCTGGCAAGGGCACAATTACCCCCTTTTTAGAATAGTGATAATGAGTCTTAGGGAATTCACCAGCTTTCTCAAATAAGGCGGTTGGCGAACGACAGAACCAGGCTTTGAAATAGGTCTGTTTGGCTCTATGCTCTATGCACTTTATTTAGAACCTGAAAGATGGGAAGGAAAAAGAAAAGGAAGATGGACAGAGACAGAGAGAAGGAGAGGAGACAGAGCGAGGAAGATAAGCAAAGGAAGGAAGGACATTTATGCATGCGTGTGACTTTTTCCCTTTTTTTTTGTGCACAGATGCTTTGGGACCAGATTATTCTTAAAAGAGTATAATGGATAATGGCACAGGTGTTGGAGTCAGAATTAATGACTGCAGCTAGAATGTTGGTTCCAACATGGATTAATCTGTCGTATAAACTTTAGCAAGTCACTTAAACTTTCTGAGCTCAGTTTTATCACCTGAAATAGCATATAACAGCACCCACTTCCTAGAGTTGGGTTGAAAATTAAACAAAATTTGTAAAGCCTTTAAAACTATTTTGAGTGCTAAACCATGAACAAAATTTGCTATTCAAAATACTGAATTCAAAACACTCAAACTCTCAAAACACTGAACAAAATATTTTATCAATTACAATAATAATAATAGATATGCATGAAAATTTGTCAGGAACTGCTTTAGAGCACAATTTGATATAACATGGCATGTCTAAAGATTTACTAGGGAATTGCCTCAAATAGAACTGCATGTGCCAGTTAGAAATGGTTCTTTCGAGCAAAATTTTTAGGCAGATCAGAGATTTAAAAGCGAAAGCCACAAAAGTTGACAACACTACAAATGGTTGCTCCAGCCATAAAACACAGCGTACACCGATGGGACAGGACACTGGCACAATCTGTCCCCTCTGCCTATAGCACGGCCAATGCCAGACATCAAGAGCCTTTTCCTGCTTTACTGGGATGACATAAAAAAGAATCTCATTGGAAAATCTAAAGATTGTGAAATGTATTCAAGGCCTTAAAACAAAATCTTTAAGTACTAAAGAATGCCAATTTGTTCTACCCTTTATCTTACCTTGCATTTGCAATTTATTTCAGCACCTTTTAGTAATTAAAAATAGCAATAACTCAATGACCTATGACTCTGAGCTGACAAGTTTGTATAAAATCAAATGTTATTTAAAAATAAATGCAAATAGAAGAGATATTCTTATTTCTTCTGGAAACTATTTTGGCTTAATCAAGGTAATCACTTAGTTTAGATGCCAAAGTAATGTACTATTGAACTCTAATCAGATTTTACTGTATTGTACTGTTGCTGTGACGGAAAGGTAGAAGCGTGTGACTCAGTGAGAGGGGGATGAAGGCTGCGGGCTTCCTTTCCAACAAGCTGACACCCGCAGTCTCAGGACGATCAGAACTGCCAAAGATGTCGCCAGAAAAGAGAACTTCAAAGGAAAGCTACAAAACAACTTTAATTAAAGGGGGGGCAAGGGCAACACACGTAACCTAAACATCTGTACCTCCATATTGTGCTGAAATAAAAAAAAAATGTTCTTCCTTCACCTTTGTTTATCTCCAGTGCCTCTTGGACAGAACCGCATGGAGAAACAAAGACCAGCTTGTGTTCCAGGAGGCGTCGGTCCGCACACTCCAAACAGAGAAAGCGCACTCTCCGCAGTGCCGACCCAGGGAGCTGCGAGAAGCGGCTTCACTTCCCCCAGAATCTTTTGGGGCAGCATCACTCCTTGCATTTGTCTTTTAGATCTAAGGGCCAGAGTATCTGCTTCTGTGACTTCCAATCCAGAACGAGAATCCTCCTCCTGTTCCTTTTGCATCTCCTCCTCTTTCTTCTTTTCTTTCTTCCCTCCTACCTCTTCTCTTCATCCAGGGAGAGACACACCGCGCCGTTGTCGCTGTGTCACCCACAGCTGCTGGCCGGCCGTGACATCACTTAGCGAATCTGAGTTTCACCCCGGCTGCAGTATCGGCCACTGCTCACGGTAGGCACCGGTTAAGACTCACCTTTTTGAGAAACTCAGAAATTTGTTGATCAGATCTCAACACCTTAATATTGTTTAGCTTTATTCTTATTCTCATCACAGAACAAATTATTAAATACATCAGTACTATCATTGTTTTGTAAAAATAACACAAAGGGTAATTAATACACTGATGAAATTTCACACTCGAGACACCAAACATAAATTAGTCTAAAGAGAGCCGGAAATCTAGAAGTCATCTTGATTCCATTTTCACTCGCGCTTCTCGCTGGAATCAGTCTTCAAATCTTTTAACTCTGGCTCCTAAATTTTCCTCCAAAAGTCTAACTGGCATCATCTCTCACCTGGATCACTAATATAAAAGCTTTTTAATTCGTTTCAAACTCTGGCAGCACCTTCCTCCAATTAATTCCCCACCCTACCAACTAGATTGTTCTTCCTCGAGGGTAAATTCCGTCATACTATTTCTCAACCTAAGTTCTTTGTCCTCATTCTTCTGTAAACTTCTCGATCCCGGGGACTAAGCTTGTTGATATTGTTGTCCTCAGACCCTAACCTAGACAAGTGCTCAACACATTTTTTTACTGAATGAACACATGAATGAACAAATGAGCCAAGAAATAAATGAATTTAAGTAAAGACCACTGCTGCATAAATAAATGGAGCTTGATAGTATTCATCCAACCTTGATAGAAATGAGACCGGGATAATATTTCTAGCATTAAGTCAGATACAACCAGACAGTGAAGTTACGTTCTATAAAATCAAAATTTGGGGTTGGCAATATATTACATAGCCATCTTCACATATACACATTATTTCATATTCGATTACTGTATGGCCAAAAAGTAAAAACACGTTCTAAATTCAATTACACTTAAGTGATTGGCAGGTGGAAAGGCCACAGACGAGAATGCAGGACACACCCCGCACACACACGTCCGTCTCTCTCACCACTGCAGCTCCTATTCCCGATGCTTCCCAATTACTTGACTCAAAACAAATCACTGAGGGCTCCTAAACCTATTCCGTTTATATTTTCTTACAAATATTTTCTAATCCTATCCCTTGATTAACTTGAGAGTTTGCTACCAGAAATTTTTAGA
The DNA here is from genome assembly GCA_963575035.1 of Avahi laniger. Classification (NCBI taxonomy): domain Eukaryota; kingdom Metazoa; phylum Chordata; class Mammalia; order Primates; family Indriidae; genus Avahi; species Avahi laniger. The sequence goes on from CAUYSK010003050.1 coordinate 13,466, forward strand.
CATTCTTTCACATTGTAAGAGTTCTGTACTTTTGTTAAAAATTAAATTTTCAAATACGCTGTGGTTTTTAATGCATTGAATAATTCTCTGTGTCCATGATATTAATTAAAAGCATAAAAAATTGAATCATTTTGAAACTTGATTATATATTAAGCAATATTTCAGACCAGGGGTCAGTAAATCTTGGCTCCTGGAATGCCTGTTGGGGAAATAAAGTTTCACTGGAACACGGCCACATTCCTTTACGTATGGATTAGCCACGCTGCTTGCACGCCGCCGCGAAGCGCTGAGTGACGCACCGGGGCTGCGTGGCGTGCACAGCGTGAAACACCTGCTGTCTGGTCCTTTACAAAATGAGATCGCTGAACCCTGCTCATTAAATCACAGAAACAATCTTATGAAATAGGTGCTATAATTATTCCCATATTATGGGTGATAACCTAAGGCACCTCCCAACATCCCAAAGGCACCAAGTGGCAGAGTTAGGACAAAGGCATTTGACTCCCAGCTTTGTTCTTTGTCACCACCCGTCACACTAAGCCAGCAAAGGAACTGCTGTGGTTTGCAGTGTCCACCAACGCTCATGTGTTGGAAACTTGATTCCCAGGGTAGCAGTGTTGGGAGGTGGGGCCTAATGGGAGGTGTCTGGGCCACGGAGGCGCCACCCTTGTGTACGGATTAATGCCAGACTCCTGGGAGTGATTTCCTTATAAAAGGCAAACTTGGTGTCTTCTTGCTTTCCCTTGTCCTCTCTTTGCCCTTCCACCGCGGGATGACACGGCAAGAAGGCCCTTGCCGAATGCCAGCCCCTCGATCCTGGACTTCCCACTCTCCAGAGCCGCCAGCCAATAACCTTCTGTCCGTCATAAACTACCCAGTCTGGGGGATTCTGCCACAGCAGCGCAACAGACTGACAGGAACGGAGCAAAGCGCGGTTGTAAAATCTCTCCCTGCCCTGCTGGACGCCGCTGCGTGGAGATGCGCGGAGAGGTGTCTTGAATCACCCTCCATGGAGGGCCACGGGCACCTCTGATGATGCTGGTACAGGAGTACGGGTTTTTTATTTGTTTTTGAATTCGGAATATTATGGGGCTACAAACATTTTGGTTACATGTAATGCGTTTGCCTCGCCCAAGCCAGGGCTGCAGGCGTGTCCCTCCCCCAGGCAGCGCGCTCCGCTTCATTAGTTGTGGGTTTGCCCCCACCCCTACCCGTTCACCCCCACCCTCCACTCGAGTGGCACCCAATAGGAAGTACAGGTTTTAAGGTTCTTTCCAGCTTTAAATTCTACAGCATGGATTTATATACTTCCAGAAAAAAAAAAAATCTCACTTTTTAAAATCTTGAACAGAGTTTAAAATAATATAATTCTTGCAAAAGATCAGAGCGCCCACTTAAAAAGTCAGTAGCTCTATATGGTACATCTTTGATTGATTAATCCAATAATATAATAAAAGTTAGTTGAGTCACACAAATGATAGTTCTAGTAGAATATTATCACATAATATATTCATTTGATGATGTTTATTGAGTGACTACTATATGCTAGATTCTGTTTTAAGTGCTGGGAATATAGCAGTGAACAAAACTGACAAAAATTCCTGCTTAGTCATCCTAAAAATTTATCATAAATTATACCCTAAACTAGCTATAAATAAAAAACCCTGTTCTAGATTTTAAAGAAAACCGAAGTATAATTAATATATATTTTTCTATTTTAAAATAAATATGCAGAGTAATAAATGTTTTACTATTTGTGCTATCAAGTTGTAAGAAGATACCTTCCAATATGTATTACTTTTTATTCTTTCTATGCCCACTGGCTAGATTTTTCCTCAGTAAGTTTTCCACGTGTTCTTAAAATGCTCATATTTAATCTTTTCCCTCTTTTCAGAAAAGGACTTTTTTATGTGAAAGTTATGAGTTGGGATAACAAAGAAAAAGACGACATAAGTTTCGTCCAACACCATGAAAGTGGAGTCGGTAACCAGCCGGTTACCGATCTGGTGAGGTTATATACACACTCTAAGGATGGGGTAGAAAAATCGTTAGATACAGTAATACAGAAAACAGTGCCCACAGGAGTACTCCTGGTTTCTGAAATGCACATAGATTGGGGTGCTCTAAAATAGCGGAGGTCACTACTGAGTATCACTAATCACAAAAAATAATTTCTCTAGAAGACACTATGATAGCAAATGGGGCTTCACGACAGTGCTTACCACTACCCAATTCTTTAACAATGTTCATAAATAGGTCTCCTTCTGAAAAGGCATTGTGGAAAGGAGGTAGAAGAAAATATTTATAACCTTGTAGGTGAGTGATCAAGGCATGCCTTTTATCAGTAACCTTTTCATGCTCTCTACTCATCCCCCGAGTGAGCAAACAGTATGAAAAGAATCTAAGAGATCTGGACGAACTCACATGTAAAATGGCTCTGGCGCTATTACTCATCAAATTCAGGGAACAATACGTCATTATAAAGAGAGGACAATTCTCTGGGCAAGGATAGTGACCTATTTTTAACCCTGAGAACAAATGCCATTTTGAAGCAAATGTCCGTTTATGTCTGTAAGTGCTCTACAAATTTATTTATTGAATTTCTGGGTTCACAAAATAAACACATATAGAGATTATTTTCCTGCGTATAAATATCATGGCATAATGTACATATAAAAGGAAGATTTTGAGAATGATCCAAAACAGACAGTCATAATATCTTCTTGATGTTAAATCAAAAGAAATTACTTATGAGCCACAACTGCAGCGAGAAAAGTTAGAAACTCTTCCAACATATTTAGCACCAATGAAAAGAAATGGTCCAAGTGGAAGATCCTTCTTCTCAAGATATTTATGTTTATTTTTCCCACTGACAAGCTATTATTAAATAAAATGTGTACATAATGCATAACATAAATATGCCATGTTAAACATATAACCAAGACAGAAAAAAAAAATGTTAACATGGTGGTCTTCTTTTGAAGGGAACCAAAGCCAAGCCACAGGACAGCACCAAACCTCTGATCTCTCTGAATGAGATCACATGACCCTTTAGAAGTCATTCCTCTAACACGAGTGATCATATCTATGCTAGAAACCCAGTATATTTTAATCAGGAGATAACCCCCCCAAAATATGCTTGCAAAGGAGTTGCTATCAGGAATTAAAGAACATCCCCTGTTATTTATTACACAGAATGTGCCCCAAATTCTAATTAGTTAAAAATTATTTTATAATAAAAACATTTTGTACCTGTTTCACATAACAAGGACAACATTTGGAATTCTCTAGTACTGCATGCCAACTGGAATGGGCATATGATGTTAGTTTTGCATTGTGAGTTCCTTCTAATTTTCCAAATAGCTCTACCAATAACATAACATCGAATCCCCTGCATATGGCCCAAAGACTTCTACGAACAAACTGACGAATATAATTCTTTCTATCATCAACTTGGATTATAGGGTAGTGATGAAATCTTTGTTTTCTGTATTCTCTTTTTTAATATTTTCATTTTGTTCAATATCAAGGTCTAATATGGGCACTAAATTTTGCAAACAAATATACCTTCAATAAAACCAATTTTTTAGCAATATAAATAATTATAAAATAAATGAAAAATATTGCTTTAATTCTTCATGATATCAATTTTCCAACTTTGTTCAATTTGTTTTTAGAAAAAGAAAACTCATTAATAAGAAAACTTGAAATATGGCAATAAACTAATCATGCTGTTATTTAAAATCAGTGGTATGTTAATAATTAAAAAATAATTTCAATCGAATCCTCGATTACTAATAATACTTAAAAATGAAGTTTCTGATGTACTTTCTAGTTAATCATCAAATGACAACACTCCTTATTTACTACACTTACAATTTTTTGCTAAAATGCATTAAGTTTTTTTGTTTAATATTCAGTAAATTATCATGATCATAAGCGAATCTTTACTGATGATGGAGGCTTTGGTGATAATTCAGAGTGATGATTCTAAATATAATTACCATTCTACCTCAGGAAGAGTTGTTTGGACTGAATTCATTTCCTGGAGGCTGGATTAGGTGCTTCTCTGACACTCCATTCCCCTCACATTTTTCGCATGCATTGGTCTTAGCACTTAATAAATTACACTGAAATAAGTTTGTATGAGCCTGCTCATCCTAAAGGCCGTTTTCACAGTTCGTCATTAACATTGACCCTAGCCCTTCCTATATACTTGGTGCTCCATAAATTCAAGTTAAACTGGATCATTCATGGCCCACGCCAGGGAAGAATGAAAAGGAAGAGCCCTTCTTCTTCACCTTCTTCAGCAATGAAAAAATATTTAAGCTTAATTTAAATGTATACAGTAGAAAAAATAATGCTTCTAAAATGGAGCAAATTATAAACTTATTTTACTTCATGATAAGTAATGTATCACACTGCTTATATTTGTCAGCAACACTGACAAGTATGGATCTAGGAGGACAAAGAATGCTGAGCAAAAAATAAAGCAGACTTCATCAAACTGCCGCTGAGTGTAAATTTAGAAGATCTACCATTTAGCACAGCACCAAATAGACTGAATAAGACACAGAGTCTAGAGATTTAATCTTTCTATTCTAAAAGCGGTTATTGGATTGATAAATGAAGAGAAAAGCACTGAGGCAAAGGCACAACTTAAAATTCACTAAGTGTTTATTACATTATAATTTTTTAAAGTAGACATATCATATAGTCCTTTTCAAAGAATACCTTAAAAGTTCAATTTTTATTTTACAAAAAGCATTATGAGTTATTATAATATGGAAAGTCATAAACTGGTTAGCTTAATGATCAAAATAAAATTTAAATCCTAACCAGAAAATTATAAAAAACATTAACTATAAATAAAAGCTCTCACATTGAGCATCTATTGTGTGTCAGATACTGTGTTAAGCCCTTTATCCACATTGGTTCATTTAATTCTAAAAACTGCTCTGTGAAGTAGCTATCATCTTCCCCTCCCATCAGACAAGAAAACATATTAATAGTTAACACAGGTGAAATAAATTTCATTTTTAAATCAAAAGCTAAAAGTATATACACTTCTTCTCAAGTTTAACTCCATTAGTGCTTATATAACTTGCTGTGAGTGCTGCTTCTGACGTTTTCCTTTAATTAAATTCATCAAAATTTTTTAATACCTTGAAATAGAATGTTTCATTTACATTTGTATCTGTTGACACTATTAAATTTTGGGAAAGATGAATGAAAAGTATTGTATTAAATATAGTAACTACTTTTTACCTTTTTTTAAATAAAAAAACATAGCTCTGAATTAATGAAAGAAAATTACACCTTGGACTAACTAACAATCCAAGACAAATTTTGATCAAATTATGTAATTGCTCTTAAGATATAATTCCACTTTCACCAAAGAGGAAAAATGAATAAAGAAATGTGTTCAAATTTACATGTAAAAGACGGATGACAAAATTACATCCTTTATTTCTCCTATGTTTAAAAAAACCTTTGCTATTGCAAAGAAATTCAAGGCAACCATTTTAGAGCATAGTTCATTGATTTTTTTTTTACATTAGAAAATATAGTTAAATATAGAAAGATGTGGGGTGAAGAATCATTGAAGTGAATTTCTGACACACAAATGAATACTGTACTGTAAAGAACCCAACGGTAAGTGTTAGACACACTGGCAAAATTAAAAATATACATGGCACTCAAATCCTATTAAAAGACAAGCCAAACTACAGAACAATATCTTTCATGAACACAAATGCAAAAATCCTCAACAAGATATTAGCAAATTAAATCCAACAATGTATAAAAAGAATTATACACCACAGCCAAGTGGGATTTATCTTAAGTATGCAAGACTGGTTCAACGTTCAGAAATCACTTAATGTAATCCAGCACATCAAGAGGCTAAAGAAGAAAAATCACATGATCATATTAATAGACGCAGAAAGCATTTGACAAAATTCAATATCCATTCACGATAAAACTCTCAGTAAACTAGAGACTTCCTCAACTGGATAAAGAGTATCTACCAAACACCTGCATCTAACATCGGACTAACATCAGTGGTGAGAAAGCCAAAGTTTTCCCATTAAGATCAGGAACAAGTCAAAGATGTCCCCTCATGATACGGCTTTTCAGCATTGAACTGGAAGTCCTTAGTAATGCAATACGATTTTTAAAAGAATATAAAAAGTGTACATATTGTGAAGAAAAAAAACAGTCTTTGTTAGCAGATGACATGATCATCAGCAGAAAATACTAAAAAGCCGACAAAAAGAATTCCTGAAACTAATAAGCAAGTATAGCAAGGTTGTAGAATACAAGGTTAATATACAAAAGTCAAGCGCCTTCCTATATACTAGCAATGAACAAGTGAAATTTGAAATTTAAAACACACTACCATTTACATTAGCACCACTTGTTATGAGTTGAAAAGTTTCAATACTGCACAATATCATATAGTAAATGAGTAAATATTATTATAAAAAGACATTTAAATCGTAAGTCAATTTTTTAAAACCTCACTTATAATTTTAACTTCATAATACAATATTTTCCTCATTAGGTTATGAGGAATTTTTAAAACCTCACTTATAATTTTAACTTTATGATACAATATTTTCCTCATTAGGTTTCCTCATTTCTTATGATATATTAGTAACAGTTTTTCTAATGATAGTATAATGTTGATGGACATTAATCTCTTAGATGGCTATATAAATATACAAGTAAATACATACAATTTTAGTAGGGAAGCTAAAAATAATCTGAACCTGAAAAAATAGATTATCAAATAAACTTATTGTATTTTCTTTTTCCAGATATATTAAAATATTTGTATATATTGAGATAAATTGAGATAATATATGCTCACTGTAGAAAATTAATAAAAACATAAAAAAGAAAGACAAAATACTCATCTCTCAGCAGCAAACCCGTCAGCAATACGGATTATCTTCATGACGATTTGTACATAAAACATATATAATATATCGGAAGCTCCCTAATCTCAAGAACTTCATGTAATTCATCTTTACAACCCTGCAGAAAGGAGTATAAGCTCTAAAATGCAACAGGCTCTCAAACTTTTATTGAATTGCACATTAATTTCAAGGTTATTCAAAATAGGTGAATATTTATATATATTAAAGTATGCATGCATGTGTATACATGTAAAAAATGTATTTGTGTCTAACAAGAAAAATATGAACAAAGCTATTAGAAACTCATTAGTATAATTTTCACTGGCAAAATACTGGATTTAAATAACTATGACAAAAATGAATCCTTTATATCAGATATCAATGTAAGTTTAAACAGTTTTGTAATTAAAGACATACCATAAAAATTACTTAAAATACTTCACTGGAACCAGACCTGTGACCATCTTTTTTTCAAAAACAAAATACAACACTAGATGCCAGGAAAATATTTAGAACCCCAAGTCCAGAACTAAAGAAATACCTAAGAATAAACGACAGCAATGTTTAATTTACAGCAGTGTGAGCTCCTGTACAAGTAATTAGCACATTTACTGTTTAGAAAGGCAGAAGATTGTGTTTAACATGGAAAACAAGCACAACAGAGACTGAGAAAGAAACGAGAGTGAGGCGATACGACAAGAAAGTGTTAGATTTCTTTCCTTCCTGCTTTGCTAAAATTACCATTTAGAAATTATATTTTTTCTCCAGAATTAAATAATTAGTTTTTTTATACTTGTTATATTTACATTAGTCATACTGAGCAAGCCAAAATCAGGAAAATCACTTTATATTTCCATATATATTTATTAAAAAGATTTACCTCAAATTAAAATGGTAGTACAGCTAACGTCACCATTAATCTTTTGACAGTTTGGTGGTCATGATAAAACTTGATATTTTTCAATCTTTTTTCCCTCAGAGTAAAAGAATATTTAATTTACATAAGGGAAATAATTACCAGCGAAACGTGGACATCTGGTTTAAATGCCATGCTCATTACATTTTTAAAAATATTTCAGTGAATCATGTGTATGTTTTACTTATTACCTGCCTACGTTGTTAACACTGTATTATGTATAATTTAAACCAGATTTAGGTGACGTTAGACAAATGCACATTCAATTTATATATTACAGATATATTATTTACACAAAGAATTGCATTGTTTTGAGCTGTCACAGTGGCGAGCTGCAAGGATTCACAAGGGCACAGCTAGTCCCAAGTAATCTGTGTGCAAGTAACGCATTGTCCTTAAAAGACTGCTTATACTTTATCATTTAGCTGCCAACAAGTAGTTGAAAATATAACCTATCCTTGAAATATCTTTTTCTGGACTCATTTTGGTCTCGGGGTCCAGCGCAGTGCAAGGAATAGGGACGCGCGTTGGGATTGCCATCGTGCCATTTTCTGAAAGACCTCTGGAACACATAGCCTTACCTAAAATTATCTGAGCTCTTTTATGGATTAGAGGTATTAAATATAGATTACCTAGCAGGCAATGAATAGTAGCTATTCAATTAAATGAAAATTTTAAATATTCAATTAATATTAAAACCAAAAAAAGCAACACTAAAATAAAGATGTCAATCTTATATGTAGCAATATCTTATATCTATCTTATCTATTAATATATCTACCTAATAAGCAAGAAAGTTGCTTTGTCTTAACAAATTAAAGAGCAAATTATTAGATATTTATGCACTGCTCATGTGAATCGCCCCAGTCAAACAAAGGCCGCCATAAAAAAAAATGCATTTTATTTAACTCTCCCTTTAACAAATGTTTTTTAGGTTACTACACAGTTTTCTTCATCATGAGTAAAAATGCCAGAGTAGTCAGTTGCTAAAAATCTACTATTATACTATCTTCCCCCTAAAAATCATTACATACATAGCCTGAAATCCCACCATTTAAAAAATATGTACCTTATATGTGAAGAGCTTTTTATGTATAAATAAGTCTTCCAATTGGAAAGATTTAGTTTATTTTTTAATTATTTCTTTTTTTTTGAGACAGGGTCTCACTTTCTTGCCTAGGCTGGAGTGCAGTGGCACGACCATAGTTCACTGCAGCCTCAAACTCCTAGACTCAAGCAATCCTCCCGCTTCAACCTTCCAAGTAGCTGGGACTACAGGTGTGCACCATAGAGACGGAGTCTTGCTATATTGCCCCAGTTGGTCTCAAATACCTGGCCTCAAATGGTCCTCCTGCCTTGGCCTCCCAAAGTGCTGGGATTACAGGTATGAGCTGCTGTACCCAGCCAGAAAGATTTAATTTAATATAGATTAAATACTGCTAAAGGAATACAAATTTCAGAATAGGAAAGGTCCCCAGATGTCTGTCCCTCGTTCAATTAATCCCTTATATAACATTTGATTCTAGTGTCCAAAGACAATTCACTGTATCTTTACGTAAACACTCTGTTACAGCAAATATCTGAGCATATTTATTGGGATGTTATCTAGGAAACCACAATGGGAACAGTTATGGAGCTCTAATCACTGTATTTTAGCTGGTGTCTCTTAACTTAGCTCCCCACTTTGGACTCCGATTGTGTACATTCAGCTCTTCGAACCACCACAGGTACTCATTATGGCCAAGTTCCAGGCTTTTTCCTCAGGAATTTTTTGCCTATCAGTATAATTTCCAGGTCATAAAAGACTGATTCAAGCTCCCAACTGACTGACCACAGCTTTCTTCCTTTTGAGACCGACACTGCTCGTCTTCCAGGGCAGTGGGGCTCTAACATCAGACATTTTCACACCAACTATTGCATCAAAAAGAGTGAAAGCAAAAGACAGCCAGTCTTCTTCAATAAAACTGGTTTTATCTTTTTTTTTTTTTTTTAACACAAGAAAGAACACAAAATATGTTCAGACCAGCTAGAATGAAACTCTGAACGCAGCCACTAACCAACCTGGGCAAGGTACGTCAGCTCTGCATGCGTCAGTCTCCTTGTCTGGGTAAAGAGAAAGATCACGGCGCCTACCTCACAAATCATCACATTTAATCCATGCAACGACCCTGTACAAATTGCGTAGAAGACTGATCTGCCAATAATATGAGTTCAAATTTCATACATAACCATCACCCCATCATTGTCATCATCTTCATCATCACCAAACAGAAATTCCACAGTAAGGATGGTTTAAAAGTACTGAATTGCATTCTGCATTGCCTCGATGTCTCACAATGCTTACTCCATGGAATACTTTGAATATTATGCAAATAGCCACAGAACAACACAGTGTAATGCATGCCAAAAATGGTTTATAAAATGAAAAATATCATCAGATAATCACAGTAGAGAAGGCACTTTAAGTTTTATATCTATCACAAATTTTTAAAGAAATAATTTTGTTGCACATAAATTAATGAATAGTTCATCATTGTATTAAAGATAAGGACAATCAACTTTCAATAAAGCTTTGTACTCTTCAACACACTACTTCCTTTAGAAACTAAGGGCCAAAGAGAAATCATTTTGTTATATTATAAATTATGAAGCACCATTTTAAAGCAATAATTATCAATATATATAATTTGCAAACTAAAGTTCTGAGTAGATGCTACTGTCATTTTAACAGAAGTAACAAATCCAATAGTCTTACTAGACTTTAAATATCATATTTAATATCACTTCACTATACTACGCCTTATGTAGATGATACATGTTTCAGTATGTTATCAATTTAGATTCTTTCTAAGAAAAACAAAGACATTCCATGGTGGCCTGAAATCTGTAAAAGCAGCTGACTTTGTCACCATCTGCTGTGCTGTCCACCCTGACACCAGCGAAGGACACCTGCGCTCAGCTTTCTGCTCTCAGATGCCACTGCGCCCTGCAGCTCCCCTCGAACCGTGAAGTGCGCCAGCCACCCAAGCGCACCCGGCGGCCCAAGGAGCCATCAGTACCCAGGGTGCTTTGCTTTTTATTCTTAACTGTGGTAATGCTTTGTTGTTTTTTTCACCAGAGACAATTTAAAGGCCTCTGGTGTTTTACAATCCTAGTTCAAAGATTAGCAACCGGAACTGTATCACGAAGGAGTGAGCACAGACACATTCTCGATATTCAGCTGGAATTCCTATTCCCCTGACTGGTTCAACACGTAAGGGCTAGTTAGCTTTTCCTTCCTGCTGTGATAATCTACACCTTTAGCCGGCACATTCCATCGCTTGTCTGCGACTGGGCTGGTGCAAAGGGTCCACCAGCTCGAAGGTGTCCCTTCTACCAGAGGGCTACTGGAAAGAAGCCATGTGCCAGGAAATCCCATTTGCCCCAAAATAGGCTTGATGAAATTCTTACTTTTCATATGTAATTATTTATGGTAATAAGCTATTTTTACAATTATAGAAAGTTCAGAGGTGGGCAATCTATTAAGAATGCAAGGTAGATGGGAGACTGCCAAACAGACAAAGTAAGAGCTTTCCAGACTGAGGAGCCAACATAGGAAAAGTTATGGGGTTGTGAAATCACATGTCATTCTAGAGAAAACCACAAGTAGTTTGAGGCTTAGAGACAGTGGGGCAACTTCTACTGAGAAAGCAGAGGCAGAGCTTGCTGTGAAGTCTGGTGTATGCCAAGACACGGAAGGATTGTAAGCATCAAAGTCCCTTATCCAGAATAACATGTTTTAAAAAGATCACTGTGGAAGCAATCACTCGGTGAGGGGACGGACCACCAGGATGCACCTCATCATTTCTCTAGGAGAGGAAACAGGGCCTTTAATCAAGGGATTGCCTGTAAAAATTGAGGACATTTTACAAAATGACAATATAAACTACTAAAAATCTGTTACAGAAATCATACCAAACAGCAGTGGATATAAGAAAGAGAGAGACAGAGGAAAGAGAATATACCTATATATAAAATCATTTTGAAATCCTGAAGAAGCTAAATTTCATTTTAAATTCTATGAAAAAATTCTCAACAATTCAAAAAAACATTTTAAGTTCATCATAATAGTAATAAGCTTTACATGCAGAAAATAGTAGTCATATAGGAATGCAATTCAGAGATATAAAAGCAGGCAAAATTTCCTCAGTTCACTTGAATACGCAGTTAGGAGCAGCCAAGCGAGGATGTGGATAGGATTCTAGATTCTCTAAAATTCTTCATTAAAAGCGTAATTAGAAGAAATAAAACAGGAATGAGTCCTTGTTGGAAAGCAACGATCTCGCACTGTGTCACACAGAGCGAACGTGGCTGACAGGGCTGAATTCCTGACCGGGCGCGGTCGTGCAGACGGGGCCTCTGGCATGAAGGTTTCGTAATCGCCACGCTCAGAAAGAACTCGCGGGACAGGCATTTAATGACGGAGCCATCGCGGGGACGGGGGCGCGGGGTGTCCCCTGAGAGCGGCACGGCCACGGCGGAGGGCACCGGGAGGCGTGGACTCGGTCCGGGGCCGAAGACCGTGGGAGAAGGGACAGAGCAGAGCAGGCACGGCAGGCCTGCCCCTCGGGGTGGCAGCCGTGAGAAACGCAGCACGAAGCTGAGCCGGGCGGCCTGCAGCCGGGCATGCGGGAGACCGGGCAGCGGCTCCCTGCTCGTCCGCGGCCTGTCGCAGGCCTGGTTCGGGAGCACGTGGCTGGGTCTGCGGGCAGGGCGGGAGCCTTCAGGCTCCAACTGCAGGGAATTTTCCTGTGTTCGTCCGGACACACGCACACGCACACTCTCTCACACACACCGCCGAGAGGGGTCAATAGCTGCTTTCATGGTGCGGATTGCTCGGATGACAGTTCCTGAAACAGACATTGAGAGTTTTACTTAGGTAAGAAAAGCTACTACCAACAAGAATTTCAGATTTTTATAAAAATATCAGATGCCTCCTCCTTATGCGCAGTCTGAGAGGGCTGAACTGGGCTTGTTCACCACATCCTGGAATGCTGCAAATAGAGAGTAGAAAGGGAAACATTCCAGAAACAGGGGTTAGGTGTCCTCAGGTCATCCCTTCTCTTTCATAATCCTTCATCCTTTTATCTTTCTGGAACACTGAGGTCTATTTAGATACTGGAATTTCCCAGGATGATTTGGTCTTGGTATGGCCAGAGCTTTTATTAAATTCTTAATTTAAGTGAAAAATAACTTTTTTCCCCCCAAAGGAAACATGCACTAAAACACTAAAAGCAACGAAAATGAAGACATGGGCATAGGAGAAGCCCTCTCTTTTGGGAAAAAGTCTAGTGAAGAGATGTCGTGACAGTCCACTCTGCGGGGAATGCATGGTTACAGGCCACCCCACGTGGAAAGTGTGATCAGAGGTAGACACTAGGAAAGCACCATTCACCCCGTCACTGAGGACCACTTTCCCCAGCCTCTACCCACAGCTTGGCTTTAGAGGGAATTCGCAAAGCTAAGTATTGGGTTAAATAAAAGGAAGTATTTCTCCATGATATAAATACTGTATATGGATTTGGTTACTTAGATCATAGAAAGACTAGAAAAATAATAAATATATATATACACACAAGTTTAAAGATGATACCCAGACAGTGGGTTATTAAGATAAATTAGACCCATTTTAGCTTTATTATCTAGTTAAAGGCAAAAACAAAAATAAAAGCGCACAGTCCATGATGACACTGTCAGAAAGACAATTAGGTTAAATCGAACATGACAGTCCACATGTTCACAGTGATGATGTTAAATAACATTTTATGTTCAATTAAACTTTTAATGGACTTTTATATGAGAATTTTTTTAAATGGACTCAATAAAGCTTTCGTGGATTTTCAAAATTCAAGTATTGAACCAAGTGTAAGTGCAAATTCTATCACTGTAATTCTTTGCAATTAAACTTTCTATACCGTTGGTCTTCAGTCTCATATGATTAACAATGGCAGCAAGTAGGTATTTCTGCTTAGAATTTCTTCCTTATTCTCAAAAGTACAATCTCTCTCTACTGAAATATGCAACACAGATGAGTTAGTTTTAGTCTAATGAGGTCTCAACTTGAAAGACATTAAATAACTATAGCTAACGGTCCCTAGAAATAACAAGGGTTCACCCAGTAATTAGGTTTACAAATTGAACATATAGGCATTAAATGCCAGTAGTGTCTGTAGGCCCAGCTGGGTGTTGCAAGGAAAAAAAAAATTAATGTATGATGATTCCTGATCACCAGATGTTTATAATCTATTTGAAAATATAGTCACATGCTGAGGATAGGGACGAATGACCACACAAAGGGTCAGGGAACAAAGAACTGTGAAACAATATGGGCTAAAAGAGTTCTAGAGAGGGATGACTAATAGGGATGGGAACACGTGAGAATACCGCTGGGCATTCCCAGCGAGGGGGACTTGAGCCACGCATGAAATACAAGTAAGATTTGCCAGAGCAGCAAAATCACCTCAAGCGAGGAGAACCCCATGGCGAAGGATATTGCCAAGATCCACCAGGGTAAATGTAGGGAGGAAGGAGGTAGATAACTGGCCTTTTGAATTTGAGGGTTCAGTGCGGTGAATCTGGAGATAATCTGGAATGCTTTTAAATTCTGGGACTGATTGTGTAATATATTTGAGTCATTCAAAATAATTTGGATTCACTCTGTAGGTAGCAGGTAACACCGAAGTTCTTTTTGTTTGAATTACCTACTTTAAGTCAAAATTCCAATCTGATTCACAGGGGAAAGTCGTCTCTTGGTTAAACAAGGCACGCTGAGAACTGCCCTAGGGGAAGCGGCTCTTCCACGCCTTTGCGTTGGCTGGAGACGAGGAGACGCGCGGCCCAGAGCAGCCGCCTTCCCGGCAGAACCCAGCGCGTGCAGAGGCTCGAGGCCACCAGCAGCAACCTCACTTCATGGCAGCAAGGTCCTCGGGGACGAGTCTCATGTCTAATTCTGGACCATCCTGAATTCTCAGTTCAGTGCCTGGTCAGTCACTCCCCATAAATGCTTGTTAATTGACTAAATGAAAAATATAGCCCACATTAATAATGTCTCTGGAAATTATGTTGAATTGCTGAAGCTATTTTCTACAAGCAATGTGTATAGCATAAAGAAATCAGGGGTTGAAAGCAGACAAACTTGACTCAGCCACTGTTTAACAATATGGCATTAGACCAGTTACTTCTCCAAGCAACAGTTTTCTTTTTTGCAAAATAGACATAACAAGGCTAACTTTTAGAGTTGTTGTGAGACAGACATTTAAAAAACTTGCCTACCTTAGTGTCTGGTAATACAATGTAATAAACAACTCAACTTATGGTACATAGTATTCTGATGTTAGTCTTTTATTAGTCAGTGACTGAATAACTATAAAGCTAAATAAAATAAAATTATTTTATTATATTTTATTTTATTTATTAATTCTAATAAAATTAGTGCATGATATAAAATTAGAAACAATTTCATATTTTTCATTATTATTTCATATCTTCAAACATCATCTGTCTTATAACAACTTATTATATTTTGATTAATGTATGGAATATCTACTATCTTTCACTATAAGATTATACAAATCTAAAATTCACAGAGTCTACATTATTATTACAATTAAAAATACATGCAGAATTACTTCCATATTATTATAAATTATAGAACAGAATGATCCTGAAAACTTTGCACTTTCAACCTGGTGGTCCTGTTCACTATATGCCCTTTGAATTCCAAATATTCCATTCTTGTAAATGTTTTCATATGTAAAATGGAACACCAAGCAGTGTGCTAAGCATACATTTATAGGTACACAATGCAATAAACCTTAATGTTCTAGCTTCATTAAGAAGAGCTGCTATGACCTTATATTTATCTGGCATAGTAGAGGCATTTACATTGATATTTAACTATAATAATTTAGGGTTATATATAGTAACTCACTTTTTCCCCACTGTTATCATCGGGTTTGAATATTCACCAAATTCACATTACAGCAGGGCCCTGATAGCACAGTCTTCCAGCCTACAGTAGCTGGTGGCATTATTAATCAAATTACACCCACAAATCATGTCTTTTGGCAAATATAAAAAAAGGTATGCTCACAGTTATACAAAAAAAAATGTGCATCCATAGTAGCAACCAAGTCACACACAACAGTGTAAGTATGGTATCTCAGAAAAACGCAAGCCACAAAATTCTCCAGCCTGAATTAGTTCAATTCCACTGAAATGGTTTAGATAAATATGAAATCACTCTATCTATTCCTCATCACTGATCCAACGTTAGTGTTATTTCACGCTAGCAGGCCACGTAAGATCTCCCTCAAGAGCACTTACTGTCTGTCTGTGTGTCTATCCGCCCCCTCTCTGTGGGCCCATCCATCCAGCCCTGAAGTCCAACAAATAAATATGCCGAGCACCTACTATATTCCAGGCATTCTGCGAGGCTCCCGTGATGCAAATGCTTGCAAGACAGATATTTTCTCTGATTTCAGGTTGCTCACAGACCAGTGGGAAAGACAGAAAATGAGTAAACAGACAAATGAAATAATTGCAAGTTATGATGAGTCTTAAAGAAGCAGGCGAAAGGCTGGAGTGGGGACCCACATTAAACAGAATAGTGGGGCAAGGCTGGTCTGAGAAGACTTCCTCCAAGTGGGGACATAAAGGATGAGAAGAGGAGCTTTGTATCCTTGGGGTGGGAGGGCTCTTCACAGAAAGAGGGACGGCGTATGGCAAGAACCCTTGGCCAAGAAATAGTGTGGAGTGTTGGAGAAACTGAAAGAAATGCAGCATTCATTGTATTTATTCAACAAATAAATATGTGCAGAATGTTTCACTAGTCTTTGTTTGAAAAGTTCATTTTTTCTTCTTCTTAATTAAATAGAAAGAAACTGCCTTGATGCATTAATTAAAATAGAACATTTTGCTCAAGCATATATTTCTGGCTGACCTTCAACTATTGTAGAAATAGCATTTAAGCAAGCCTTACCAAAATGATTAAATGCATAAAAGACAAAAATACTTAAGATGGGAGAGGAGAATATAATTTCTACCCATTTCTTCAAAGAATCTTGCAAAACCATTAACACCACACTTTGAAATTACATATTCTTTGTGTAAAAGAAATGAATTAAATTTTTCATGAAAAAAGCTTCATTTCAGGCTTGAGATCAGTCAGAGGCAAAGAAAAATAACTAATATTCATGCAGGAACTATTTCAAATTAAATGTCTATAAAGAGCAAGAAAATGTGTTTAGCATGCAATCAGTATACTTAATGACTTAACTACAATCAGCTAATGCTTAGCTGAGGAAAATATGCATCCTAAAACATGATCCACTTAATTACATTAAGTGTTGTTTAATCATTAAACATTAATGAGTAAATCATTACATTGATAATGGAAATAGCATTGACTACTTTAAATATAGCAGCATATTGATTCCATAAATCTGATCCCCTAATTGTACCAACTTATTTGACCCCAGCTGTGCCACCTCTTTGTGTGTGTGTATGTGTGTGTTTAGGTACAAAGTAAAGTTTTAAGGTATGATTATACAAGAAAATAGGAAAGGACCTATCATAATGCATCAATTTACTTCCACTGACACACCTTTCAAAAGATACCTCTTTTGAAAGATACAGCTATTCTGCAAAAATCATAAGAACATTGATTTAACTATAATGTGATATTCATTAACCATAAGCATTTTTTCATAGAAATAAATCACTCTACCTCAAACACCAGAAAAATGACTCGAATTGGTGATTAAGAGTCCTCCAAGGAGCAGGTAAAATGCATTTCTAGAGAGTCTGATTCAGTTAACTCTGGAGTAGAGTCAAGAAATCCACACTGACAAATACCTCATATATTTCAGACACACGTGGACTATCAGTGACCTGCATTTTGGGAAATGCTGCCTTTCAGAGCCTGGAAAATCTTAGGAAGTAACATGGAACATACATGGAACTATTTGCTCGGGAATCTCATCACAGAATGCTTACTGTTTAATAACAACTGACATTCAAAATCGTTCGCTCCTATTTCCTTCTGAGCCATCAAAGTGTGAGAAGTATCTGTCCTTTACTGACATAATTACACCACAACTTATAGGGAACTATAGTGAGGAAACCAGTCAGATCAGATGACTAAACACTGTTCACACCACACGTGGGGTTGGGAAATCCTCTACTTTGCTTTACCCAAGGTAAACATTAAAGTACCGAGTTTCAACATCCCCATCTAAAAGGTTTAATGTAGCGCAATGCATTTTGCACTCAATATTCAATGCATGTTTGATGAATTGCATTAATAAAAATAAATTTAACATTGAAAATGATGTAGAATTTGCACATAATAATTAGGTGTAAGTGTTTGACTTTAAAAAGAGGCCAAACTTGAAAATATAGGGCCAAATTACAGAAATGTCAGCTGCACAGATAAAAATGAAAACAGAGTTCACATAGAGTTTATTGCAAGCTCATTCCTATCTACACTTACGTACGGATTTATCAAAGTACATTATGAGATGTTACTCTAATAAAATTGAAAGCAGAATATGGATTTCTGGACAGTATATACTTAACAAGACACAATCTATTTGCTGACACCTTAACAATAGTTATGAAGATTGCCTCTTCTCATATCTTTATACTAAGGAAACATTTTATTTTAGCCTGTAGTAGATATTTGAAGAGTACACCACTGTAGTTTTTGTGGGGGAAGCGCAGTAGGCAGCACAGAGAGGGATTTAGTTCATAAAAATATCTGTAGCTTCTCTGGATCTGTTCTTATTATATCACATATGCTTCCTTCTTGACACTTCAACCAAGGAGTCGTGCAAGCCTAATAAAAATGACTTAGCAGTAAATTAGATGAAAAAAATCTAGACATCATGTTATTTCTAGATGTGCCCTTTACAACTCTCACCATGGCTGATTCCAAACACTCAGGCAAATCAGTGGCTGCCAGATGAAGTGCATGACGCTTGAGGACACAGTCAGGTTTGAGCACGGTTTACCTTTGAATGATCCTTTCCATTCACTCACCGTCTTCTGTATAATTAATAGCCACTCTCCCAAATCACATGCCAATTAATGAGATGCACATGGAGGCTTAAAGGTCTGTACTGCAATTCAGTCTTAATGAAAGTCAATATCCTTTTGCCGAGAAGCTCAGATCACATTTGGCTTTCACAGATAATTAGGAGGGTTTTTATGGAACTGAATAGTAGCAATGACTGGTAAATATTAGATCTTTTAAATAAATTCCATAGTTAGCTAGAAAAAGAACAGTTAGAATTTACTTTTCAATTTCTACAGAAATAAATTTGTTTTATTATCTTCACAGGATATTTAAAAGTAAACAAAATAAACATATATATGCACATATCCATAATTATATCCCATATGATACTTTTTATCAACTATTATGTAATCATTTGGAAAATCATTTTCATTCATATCACTTGATTCCTCCTGCCTTAAACATGAACTCTTTAGACTCATAAAATGGTTCACCATTAACTGATTGCATCTTATTTCCTGCAAACTCTTTCTCGCCCCATATAAATATGGCATGGGCACATTAAGCCACAGTCTGTGGGATAAATATATTATTTTTATTTTACAGATGAGGATACTCAGGTCAGAAGAGTGACGTTTGATTTTAGACAAGGGCCTTTGATTATAAGATGACCGTTTTTTCCATTACAAGCCTGCCACTCTAAACTGGTTTCATAAATAGAAGATGGTCAGAATCATTCATTTATTGCCTTCTTAAATTGCTTTAACAAGTAACACTAGACAGCCTGAGACCCTACACAAGGAGTCCTTTGACTTTAAGTATAAAGTTACTTACAGTGTCCTGAGTGTAGCTGGGACAACGTGGTCACTGAGAAAGAAAATAAAGTCAGACATTGGCTTCCTTCTTATTGTTACATCGTAGTGACTTTTCTCATTCCCTTTACAAGGCCAGACTAAATCCATTTCAAGAAAACTCATCCTTAAATAGGTTAGACTCTTTCCCTCAAAAAGACACTGGATAAAATTGGAAATTTTTATGGAACTGCAAAAGCCCCCATTTAGTAAAAATGTGTTGAATTTGTGGACTGTGATTTTATGGGTGTATCTTTGGAATCTTTCAATTTTTGTACCTCTAAAATGTGCTAAAACAAAAATAGAAGTATTGTTTGTTTATTATTAAATTGCATTATTTTATTAACATCTTATTATCCAACTTCATGCTCATAGACCTATGACATGGATCCTATATTGTCCTCATTTTCAGATGAGCACTCAAAGCTTAGAGAGATAAGTTTACCTGGCAAGTATGTTGCTGATACAGAATTCAAACTTGTGCAGTGCAGCAAGTTTCACACAATGTACTACCTGCCTGCTGAACTGTGCACTGAGAAGTGAGACATTATTTTCATTCACTGATCATTTACTCTGTTCCTGTTATGCACAAGGCACTGAATAGATTTCAAAGATAAATTTATTTGGATCAACAGATTAAATAGAAGAAAAATATTCCACACTTTGCTTCCACTACACAAACACTCGTCGACATTTCAAAAGCTATTACTCTCAAATCATTTGGTATTTCTAATACATTAAAAAAAACTTTTTCTTTAACAACCTACAATATAAATACAGAATAGTACTCAGAATAAAACATGCTGTTCAAAATGTTAGGACAGAGCTTTATCTCTTCGCATGTGTGTCCAGAGGTCCCCTTATCAGAATATGTTTTGATAGATAGACTCCAGAATGTGTGGAATACGAGAAGAGTTACTCAGTCAACAATTCCTCATCTAATAGCTTTTAAAAAAAGAGTTTAACACTGTGGTCTCACTAACTAAAATGTTATTTTCACCAGCAAATTTACAAAGAGGCAAATAGTTGATGAACCAATATAACATAAAAAGTAATTTCTGGTGACCCGAAATGAGGCATCTCCATAATTCCTTTCCTATTGTTGCAAAGAATAATTACTGAAGAAAAATACATCTGGCAAATGTGAAAAGACAGTTATCCTTTATCAAGTATATGTTAGAAATTAGTAACCACCCCACTATTCCAGCTTTCTTTTTGAAATCTGTCAATTATCTCATTCAAGGAAAGGTATGATGGAAACTTTTCTTTGATGGTTCTCAGAAGCCTTGTATTAATATACAGCGTATCTAAATGGAGTAACCTCAAAATGTACTGTAGCACCAAAATAGCATGTGATAACTTAAATCGAAGAGTTCGCAAAGAAAACTGCATACAATATTTATTTCACTACAAGGACTGACAGTTAAAGCAAACTTTTGGTCAGCTATATGTCAAACAACATGTATTAAAAATAAATGTAATTTTGAAATTCTGCAATAAAATGAAAGAATATGTGACAGTGTCACAGATTTTAAAGTTGGCAAAGTCCTTAGAATATATCTAGTCAAATTCTGCTAATGTTACAGATGACAAATCTAAGTTCTATAACATCTTTTGACAAGGTCAAATGGCATCGTGGGCACTCAGACAACTTCTGAATGAGTGAATGAGTGAGTGAATGAAGGAGTGAATGAAGTGGCTGCAAGGAGCAGGTGAAATACTAAGACCTAGTAGTAAACCTTCTGAAGCTAGAGCACAAATGGATACAGGTTATTTTCCTCTAAAATTTAATTTCAATGTGACATTTTCATGAATATATTAAAATTATTAACAAAATTTTTTATATTAGAGCAATTATATATTGGCGTATATAGACATGGATATAGGAGCTGGATACACAGCTGTGAGCAAAGGAGATTTAAACATTTTTTCCTGAGAGGCTGGAAAATGGCGGATTGGGGGAGACCTCCTGGCTCTCTGCTCCCACAGCGGGAGGTGAAGAGCACGGACACCCACACGCGAGTGAGGCGCTCTCCCACAGGATCGGCTTTGCGAATCTGCAAAGAAGCAGCGAGGGACAAGCAGCGCCGCAGATAAAGTAAGGAGAACTGTAGAAACACCCGGAGAGTGTGGGACAAAGGGAAGTGCAGCCCGGGTCAGCCGCGCCCGGTGGCAGGCTGGCCCGGGCAGAGAGATCTGACTCACAGGAAGATGACTCTTCCTTCACCAAACCCCACTCCCACGCAGGCAGGGAAGTGCCAGAAGTCGGAGCGAAGCGGTGGCACAGACTGCCAGGCGGTGGGGATCCGGGACAGGAGCGGGTCCATTGTGAACGCGCCGGAGCGCGGCGCCGGGGCAGCAGCGGAGGGGGGAGGGGTGTTCGGAGCAGGCGCCCCGCGGATCGGACGCCGGGAGCCCACAGGGGAGAGTTTGGAGGCAGATTCTTGCCACGGGAGACCGCCAGGACTAGATCGCGGGAGGGGAACTCCGTAAAAGAGGCTCTTTCCGCGAAAACCACTGAAAGTTCCCTGGGCGCTGAGAGGGACACAGCACAGAGTCCTCCCGCGGAGGACGGCGGGCACCGCGGCGGCTCTGGGAGGCTGCGCCGCCGGCTCCGGACGCCTTGCCGGGCAGTCGGTTTCGCTGCTGACTAGCAGAGGGTGGACAGCGGCAATTCGGGAACCCAGAGCCTGCGACTGCGGGGACTTATTGCCTGGGTACCAGCCTGAGTCATAGCTGCTGGGGCTGCAGCAGAGCCGGTCGAGCCCCACAAGGACAGTAGCAAGTGGAGCCGCCTTTTCTTTTTTTTTTTCCTTTTTCCCCCCGAATCTGCGGACAGTCTGTCCCAACCCCGGAATCAAGCCCCGCCTCCGTTGGGGCGGAAAAGGGGGTTTCCAGACGGTCTCCGGCGGCCCTATTCCATTGAGTCGCCAGAGAGACCGCTTGTAGAACGGTGATCCAGGACATATAAGTTCCCCTCTGCCAGGCGACTCCACCTCCGCCCCAAGACACTGCGCTAAAGGGCCGGCCTCCGCCACTAGGCGGAGTAAAGGAGCCACTTTTTTCTTTCTTATTTTTTTTAATGTTTTGTGTAGAGCTTTGATCCCAGACGACATAACCAGACCCTCCGCGAGGCAACTCAAACCCTCCACACGCATAGCGCCAAAGGGCCTGCCTCTGCCCCCAGGCGGAGTAAAGGGGTCGCTTTTGGTGTTGTTGTTGTTGTTGTTGTTTTTCTCTTTGTCTTTATTTCTTTCCTCTTTTCCTTTCTTCTCTTTTTCCTCTTTTTTCTTTTCTTTTTTCTTTTTTTCTATATACATATTTCTCTTAATTCTTACTCTTTATTTATTTTATTTTATTTTTTATTTTTATATTTTTTTTTTGCTTTTGTGTGTGGGTGTGTATATATATATATACACACATTTCTCTTCTTTCCTTTTCTTTCCCTTCTTCCTCCTTTTTACTCTCTTTCTATGAGTGTGTATGTGTGTGAGTGTATATCTGAAACCCAGGACCGCAGGAGCATGACTGTTGAATCTCCACAGTGCGTCTAATTTGCACCGAAGAGACAGCACGCACCCCTAAGAGTGTCTAGTGACCAAAGAGGCTGTTCTTCAAGCTGAGTCACGTAGTCACCTCTTTGCTGCAACTTGTTAGCTAGAGCTGCCGGCCAAACGGACAGACTCCACTACGGGAAGGGCCCAGTAGAGACTGAAGGAGGCTGTTTTCCCAGCGGGGTCCTGTAGCCTCATTTTCGCAGTGACTTGGTAATCAGTGCCTCCTCCCAAAGAATTAGGTCCCCACACTTGGTAGTGCAGAGGAACAAGGGAAGCTGTTCTCTGGACTGTAAACCCTGTAGGGGTGGTGGATGACCCTTGACTACGATCTGACCACCGACTTTGCGTACCAAAGGGACTGATCCCCACATCCGCTTGGGTGGAATAGCAGGTCAGACTACTTTCTAGTCTGGGTCCCTCAGGGGCGTTAGGTAGGGCCTCTCTAGTAGCCCTGAAGTGTGTACTTCCTACCAGCTAGTCAACCCTGCCCTTGAAGGGGTGGAATAATAAAGGTAACCACTTCCTGAGCTGAAACATCAGGTAGCCCCAGGAAGTGCCCTTTCCCCAGTCTGGGGGCTATCGGCCCCTCAGACAGGTGAAAATCCGCCAGGAGAGGAAGAAAGAAACGAAAGAAGACATCTCTCAGGCCGGGCCTTGTGACAGACACTCTCAGCCAACGCCCCTCCCACAGCCACCCAGGACAGAGCCCACCCCTGAAGCTCTCTCTAAGCTACAGATAAAGTTAATTCCTGAAGTATATTGCCACAGGCACGCTGATTCCTCCTGCTCTTCTCAATGCATCTCAAATGGTAACAAGGCTCAGGTAGCTCCTGGGAGTGGCAGAACATTTCCCAAAGTCTCAGGCTCTCCTATGTCTCATTTGGGATTTTAGAACTCAAGTCAAAGGTTCTGGAACACCTTGACAACTGACTCCTCCACGCAAAATCCAAGCAACAAAAGAGAGAGCAGCCACATAACTAAACCCAGTGCCTTCCACCTCAACCAAGCAGTCCATAGCAAAGTCACACACTCAAAACTGACCCAACTCCTTGAAAGCTAAGCAATATAAAGAAACTCACTAATCAGATAACAGAGAAGATAACAGGCCAGAGATAACCCAACGGTCCAAAACCTCACTAAGACACCACAAGACCAGGGAACATCTCTTCAGCTCTGCCAAGGAATACCCCTTTGG
>CAUYSK010003051.1:0-19013 GCA_963575035.1 Avahi laniger
TCCACCCTGAGAAGGGAAAAATATTCCCAATAGTCTTACATAAAAATTAACAGGTAGAGAACGATCCCATTTCTGTAAAAACAGATAGACAAACCCAGTTCTACGTTGTGAACTAAAATAAAATTTTAAGGCTCACCCCCAACCAGCTCACTAAACGGACCCCCTCGTGGCCAAAGGAAAATCCTAAAACTAAATTGCCTGCCAGGAGGAAGGTCAGACGTGCCTTATCATGCTCCCCTCCCTTCCTGGGGACATCCTTTGAACCCATTAACGAGCCTAAGGGTGTTGAGGACTAAACTCTGATCTTTTTCTTTTGCTCGAAATTCCTTCCTAAGGAGGCCAGATGGGTCATGCCTGCAAATGACAAAATCTCAGTAAACAGGTTTTTCATGACGTTGTTTACTTCCCAACCTGATTCTGGTATAACATCATGTGATAGATAAAAGACCCTCAAACATTCCTTTCAACTAGCATCATGTAATAGATAAAAAAAACGCTCAAACATTCCTTTCAGCTGATTGTTGGTTTTTTTGGACAAAACCTAGCTCTTTCAGCCAATGCTCAACTAATGAATCCCTAAATCCACCTATGATTTGTAAGCCCCCACTTTGAGATGTCCTGCCTTTTTGGGCCAAACCAATGTATGCCCCCCATGTAGTGATTTATGACTTTACCTGTAACCCCTGTCTTTCTGAAATGTATAAAACCAAACTGTAACCAGCCACACTGAGTCCACTGCTCAAGACCTCTTGGGCGTGGCTCCGGATCATGGTCCTCAAATTTGGCTCAGAGTAAATCTCTTTAAAATTATTTTACAGAGTTTGGTCTTTTTTCCATTGACAACGTGTACAGAGAAAAGTCCCAAAGGACATACTCCAAAATGTTGATTGTGGTGGAATCATATAAATTTTTTCTTCTTTTCATTTACTTTCTAAATTTTCAGTAATAAGCGTTTTGAATTTTTTTAATGAAGGGAGTGGGCCAAGTGATTTCTAAGGCTTTTTTCTAGAAGTGTCATGGATCAAAATTAAAGCCACAAGTTAGGGAAATAGTTATTTGCTTCAAAAATGGTGAATACATGCTACGGTTAAACAGAGAATCCCAAACCTGACATGGAACCATCCCATTTGCATTCCCACACCCTGGCCCATGCCCAGCTCACGTCTGGGAGCTGCTGGCATTCAGCTATTCTGATGGTTGGGCCTCAGGTTTCCCAAGATATATCGTGACAGTGTGGCTCTTCTCTACCCCAGCTGCAGGTGGGGTTCCTGGCACCCATGACAAGCTGCTCCCCATTAGTCTCCATAAGCCTCTGAGTTTCCTGGAGGTGTTTTCTGTATCGTACAGTTACCTGTAGGGAAAAAAGAGGCCCCCCCAGAAGGAACACAGGCTTTGCAGTCTGGACCTGGGTTCAAGTCCAAGTTCCCTTATTCTAGCTTAGACAAATTACATAACATTTTTGTTCCCTCATATCTAAAAGGGAGAGAAAAGCCCATAGTTTGGACCACACAAGATTGTGATGAGACTAAGAAATGTGCCGTCAAAGTACCTACCATACTTCTTAGCACATAGTAAATGCATAATTAATGTTATCCATGACCACTCTTTGTACTTGTATCATATCAGGTATTCTGTTTGCTGGGGAACAAGTGCAGAGCAGAGGGAAGCTAAGGAGCCCTGTCCCCTCCTCTGTATAGCAGGAGTCAACAGCTTGTGGGATGCACCCTAACCACGGAGCATGAGTTAGTTTTCAGGCCTGCCTGGGTTGGTTACCACTCCAAGCCCTCAGGAGTCTGAACTCTTCCCCCACTCCCACAGAAGATCTGACGCAGGCACCTCTCAACACCACTGTACCCACCACACATGCTGACACACATGTATGTTCTGACATGCCAGGACAAAGGGAGTTGCCAACTTGGAGAGTGTGTTTAAAACATGTCCAGCCCCCAGCTCAAAGCCAGAAAGCTCAGGAGAGCCTGAGAGGCCGGAGGAAGAGAGAGCGACTCCACAAGCCTGAGGGTCACCGCCAGGCAGGCTCCCAGCCCACGTCCAGCAGGAGTGCCCAGAGGAAGCAGATCCCTGGAACAACAATGGTGTTCATGCAATTAAACCTCAGGGCCTGAGAGAATGGCAGGTGTGCCCTTTTCCTTAATTAGTCACAGCCCCTGAAGGAAGAGTGCACCAGACAGGGCGTGATCCTCACCTGTGTGGCTTAAGCAAAACAATAAACACTTCTGCAATGCTACCGGGAAGTCTGAGCTCACTTTCTTTACCTTGGCGCCGAGCTGAAGATCTGTTAGAAACCCTCTCCAGCCGGGAGAAATGGTGGCCACTGCCCAGAACAGCAAGGCACCAGCCTGGCGAGGTCTTTCTTTCCCCGGCAAATGAAGCCCAAGACCACCTGCAGCCCAGAGACTACGCCAGAGCAACCCAGGGATCTGCCCGGGAAGCTGTGGCCTGGCACCTCTTTGCCTTCCCACTGGGCCGTGCCTGCTGAGCACGGCACCGTCACAGCACCCACATCTGATTTTTTAAAAAATCCAAGTATAACATAATGTGAACTGAAAATAAAATCCTAAGCCCTATGCTGGCTGAATGAACCCAGAGAAACCTTAAAACTGAGTTCCCAGCCATGACAAGATGGGAGGTCAGACACACGTCATCTTACCCCGCCTTTGCTGAGGGCATCAGACTTATTTCCTAAGGGCCAGACGGCGTTCTTCCCTGATAAAAGACCACCAACCATGAAGCGGTTTTAACAGCCTACAGAACATGTGCAAAGATGGTTTTCGTGTCCTTGTTTCACCTTTTGGAAGCAGAGGGCGGCCACTTTTAAAGGTGGACCCCATAAAAGGATAGAAGCCCCATGCGCAGGCGCATAGTTCTCTCTGCATAAATATTCAGGATTCCTCCTATAGCTTGTTAAGTATGTATATTTAGCCACCCTGCTCAGTATAAAATCCTGTTCCCTTTGTCCCTCCTTTGAAGGACACGTTCCTGGCTTGCAGCCGGGAGCCCTGTTTCCCAGCCTGCTGGAATGGCCACCGCCAGCTGTAAACCCTTTACAAGAAATAGAGCTCTTCTTTTCCAAATTACAAACGTGGTTATTGTTTTTTTTAGTTAACAACAAGTGCCACAAAGTGCATGGAGTGAACAAATCTCAAGCATACAGCTTGCTGCACGTTTGCTTCCGCAAACAGGCATGTAACTACCACCCGGACAGGGATACAGACCCTCCCAGCATCTCCCCAGGCTCCCTCATGCTCCTGAGGCTGCAGCTCTTTTTTTATTGCAATGCAGGATTCTATCGTATAAATAGATGAAATTTACTTCTCCTTGACTGATGTGTGGGTTATTTCTTCCGGTTTTGGGCTATCACGAATAAAGCTGCTATGGATTTTCTTGAACATGTCTTTTTTAAAAAATAACAGCCTCACTGAGATATAATGTACATACCATGGAATTCACTTGTGAAAGGGTACAATTCGATATTTTTAGCATACTCAGAGTTATGCAACCGCCGCCACTATCCAATTCCATGACATTGAACATGTCTCCTTGTGGATATACGTCTTTATTTCTCTTTGGTATATACTTAGGAGTGGGATTCCTGGGTTATAATGTAGATGTTGTTTAGCTTTAGTGTTTCCTAAGCCAGAAATGTCATTCCACATCCTCACCAATATTTAGTGTTGCTAGTTTTTTTTCACTGTAACCATTCTGGTGGGTGTGCAGTTCCACATCAGATTTAACACCTCTTTGTCTCAATTCCTCATTCTCTTCCCACCAGCCTAGTGCAAACTTGAAGCTGCAATTTCCCTACCAAGGACACATCCAACAATCTTTAGGTCTGACACTTCTTTTTATTTCTTTTCCTTTTTTAAAATAAGCATCAGTGTAGCATTTCCAAAATGTTAGATAAAATGACCAATTGGTTCCCCAGAGTTACTTGAAAAATTGAAAAAACAGCTAATGCTAACTGCTTAACACATGTTATTTTATATAATTCTTGCAACATATCTGTGAAGTGTATACAATTATTCCCATTTTATGGATGAGAAAACTGACGCATAGAGAAGTTAATTGATCTTTGCAAGGTCACACTGCCAGAGTGGGATTCTTACCCAGGTCTTTCTGTCTCTGTAACACTGGGCTATTTGTCAATACTCTCCACTGTCTCATCTTCCTAGCCTGGAATAAGTTACTCTACACTTCTGCTGAATAAATCTACTGATAGAACATCTTCCTATAAAGCAACTTGAAAAAAATCTTCATGGAAAAGAAAACTCTCAAAAAAAGTATGAGTATTGAAACCAGCTTATGTACTGTATAATTCTTAGGGTGAAGGTAAACAACCCAACCAAAACGCAAAGAAAACAATAATAACCATGAACAACTTCACAGAAGGTACAGGCATCGAATCATCAGGACTGATCAGATCTGGGTGGTTCACACAGTGGTGGCTCAATTCAGATGCTAGAGCAGGGAATATTCCAATTGAAGATGCATCTATTGTCACTGACTATGGGCTCAAAACTGGGCTGGCTGCTGTGGAGGATACAATAAGACACCTACGCTTTCAGTGCTTTGGAATGAACAACTTTTCTCATTTCTTGAGTGTTCTAGCTATCTGTGAAGGACAAAACATAAAATGCATACTCCAGTGAAAGAGGAAATTTAATAATTGCCAAAACCTTCCTTCCCAAAGTGTTGAGCTCTGATATCCTAACAGTTTAAAGGTGCACAGAGGGAAGTAAAGAGCTCTGAATGGCACTGCCAGATGGCAGCAAGTGTTTGGCAATTTGCAATAGCAGGACCAATGCTGCTCGCAGTAAAATTGCCAAGGTGGGAATGCAAAGCCTAAAGTTAGGAGAATACCCGTATTACTACTTGAAGAAAAAATATATTTTCACAGATGAAAAAATCCTCCTTTTTGGGGCAGGAGGCGAAGCACAGGACACAATTTGGGTCATTGAAACCAAAGATTTCAAATTGCAAGATGATACATTTAACACAGGGTGAAAAAAGTAACACTTGTTGTTCTTTTTTTGGAGGGGGAGGGGCAGTCATTGTACAAAGGACTAACCAGAGACTTCATTTATTTATTTAATTTGTTTAGAGACAGGGTCTTGCTCTGTCACCCAGGCTGGGGTGCTGTGGTGCGATCATAGCTCACTGTAGCCTCGAACTCCTGCACTCAAGCAATCCTCAGCCTCTGCATCCCAAGGTGCTGGGATTACGGGCATGAGCCATAGCACCTGGCCCAGTGACTTTAAAATAATGGCTCCTAATTCCATTTTGACTAAAAAATTTTGGAAGTACTTTAAAAGTCACCAAATCCTCTGCAGTTCAAATTATGCATTTGAGGAAAAAAATACCTACCCTTTACTCCTTCTTCAGGCAGTATTTATAAAGTGCCGGGTGCCACGCCAGGTGTTAGGGATCTAACCTTGAGTAGGATGTGCCCTACCCATCCTTAACCCGCCTCGATACAGCAGGTGGGCTGCTGGGAAGTATAGTTACTTGATTATTATTGTTATTTTTTTATTTTCTTGAGTTTTACCCTTACTCTTCTTCTCCTGACATGAAGGTAAGGTGAAGCGGTGGCATTTTATTTATCAACTCTTGACCGATCGCCTGCTGTATTCTAGGCCAAATGTAACCACACGCCTGGAAAACTGCAGAGCATGCACAAAGCCCCACACAGGGAACGAAGACCCGAGGTAAGGCAGGGAAGAAACAAGACAGGCTTCTTCTTGAACACAGGTGCACCGACGCCCCCCCCCACTCGTGCAGCAGCCCTCATCCCCACCCCCGTGCTCGTACAACAGAAGATTGCTGTGGAAATGTGGCCAGGTGACCCTGTCCCCTGCCCAACTGTCTCCCTCAACACCCCCCGCCAAAGTGCACAGAAACAAGCAGATAAAATTACAAACTCAGTCTCTCAGCTACTTGTGTTTACATGGTACAAGGCAATTAGTTGTTGACTTAAAACACCTTCCTTGCCACATACTTGACTAACGGACTGGCTACTTTGGAGTCCTATAAACAGGCACAACCTGCTTATACTTAACTGTCTGGCCTCAAAGTCAGACACAAGTCTACTCATACAGAAGCAAAAGCAACATCAAAAGTCTTAACCTAAATGACCGGTTGGCGCAAAGGGCTGACGCAGAGTCAAGAAGGGGAAGAAAGCAAGTCTGGACTACTTTTTGTAAGAGAAGACAGAAATTTTAAACAAGAAATATCTACTAAAAGTCTTTCGAATCCACATGTCACTCCTTTCTGACATTCACGTGTCCAAACTTAGCTTTCCCATAAAAACGTCTGCTTGTTCCGATTTCCCAACAACAGTTTTGTTTTACCAGTTCCGACCACTCAGCTCACTCTGCCCCCATAGCCCTCAGGCCTAGCGTAGTCCCCTCTCTGGCCTAGGTACTGGCAGAGCTTAAAATGCTCTTCCTATGTTCAGCCACACCTTGGGGAACTGAGGATACAGACAGAAGGTCTCTACAAAGAGAAGTGGGAACCCAAACAATAAGTGCCACAAATAAAGGAATAGGTGTATCACAAGAGCATGGGACAATCAAAATTACTCCCTGAGATACACACAGAATTCCATCTTTCTTTGTTCCTGACGTGAGTGCACAAACCTGCAACGGTGTGTAGAACAAAATCAGTTAATTTAAGTACTCACTCAACATTCATTTTTTTCTGTACTATCCCACAGTGAACCAAGTACACATCGACTCATCCCCTAGGGGAGGCCTTGCAAACTTTCCCAATGAACTAGCCTTTATGTTGCAAAAATCACTTTAGTTATTTTAAATTATATGAGATACTAACAGCATCCATAAAACCTTTATTTACAGTCAGGAAATTTGCAGAAATTGAGGACATCGCCTCGATAAATAAGCAAATGACAAATGAGCAAATTCACTTAGGCCAAAAGTTGTGAAACAGAATTGCTATCATATTTTTGCAACACAGAACACTGTGATGATCAATGGTACTCAAAATAACCCAGAAAAAATGAGGAGTACATAACTGGAAACAAGGAAAACAACAACCTCATCCAAAATAGCAAAATGTCCACTCATACCACTCGCTTCTCTATGAGCTACTTTGACAATAGGAAATGGAACTTCCAAATTTTTCTTGAATCCAAAACTGTAATTCCCTCCCACGTGTCCTCTGGGAAGACACTGTTCATAAACAAATAATCCCCAGATAACCGGCTTCTTCGCTGTCTGCACGGGGCTCAACACACACAGCAGCTCCCTGACTTGCCACTTCATGTCCCTGTCGCCTTGGCAGTGATCTCATGGAAAGACTACGACATGCTGCTATTATTGCCAAGCCAGAGACTGTAAAGAAAATTATGCTGCTACTTCTAGGTTTTAATTTTCCATGAAAAATTATTCTCATCGCCATAGCCACTTACACTAGTGAAAAAGAAAAATGATTTAATTAGGAAACAGGCATAATTAGATTTTTCAAGCGCACTCTTTCAACATGAAAGTTCCATTACAGCACGGCTTCATTTGGATTAACAATTTATTTGCATCAGATCATTCCAGAACACGGGAAGGTACTGGAAGAAGAAAAGAAAAGGAATGGTAAACTGCTGCCAGAAAGTTATATATTCAGTGTTCCAGCTCTTTTAGAATTTGTCTAGCAGGTTTTCCTGTTTTCACCGGAAGACCTCAACACCTTCCCCCAAAAAAGAAAGTTATATCTTCAAGTGAGCTTTGAAATGTGAAGGGAGGGAGGGGTAAGGAGTTTTCAGAAACAGACAGTGAACGGAGGGGAGTGGCCTCCTCTCCTGTGATTACCGTTTACCATCTAGAAAGTGCGGAAAGAGAGCAACAGGCTCTCTGCCCAAGGGACAGCAACAATCAGGATGAGAACAATGATGGTGACTAGAATGAAAAGAAGTAACAGTAATAACAGAATATAAAGTAGAAAAAGGAACAGAACTAACTGATTCCACACAGACTTGACCTATAAGAGCAAAATGTGATGGGCATCATAACTACCCTTCTAAGATTTCTTCTGTAACTTGTTCTTGTGTGTGTGTGTGTGTGTCTGTGTGTGTGTGTGTGTGCATGTCAGAAGTTGAACCCGTAAGAGCTGTGACTACACTTACTTATAGATTACAGAACCGGAAAGATTTACTTGTCACCTCCTCAGAAGTTGAAGGTATAACTCTATATTAAGCCTTGGAACTTCCCTACAAATGTATCTCCAAAAAATTAGGTAGAGAGTTAAAATGCATGTTATTTAGAAGTCATAAAATCAGTGTGATTTCACATTTAAAAAAAACTCAGCTTTTTTTTTAATTCCACCAGAAACAACAAGAGTGTTATCAGTGGTCTTGGAATCATTTTAAAATTTCAAACATCGAACCTTAATAGCATCTGTTGACAACATTTTTATGAGTTCATCTTATATTAAAAACAGGTTTAATTTTATCTAGTAAACTAACATAACCAAGACTCCTTCTTAGTTCAATATCCTGGCAATAGATCAAGAGACATGTCAACATGTCACTGAAGAAAGACATCAGGACCTGCTATTACCGTTACCAGCTTCTAAGACCTGGCAAAACAGCCTGAGAGATACAGGAAGTTGAAACTCAGAAAAATTCCTACGTGGTTAAGATTTCTCCATAAGAATAAATCAGAGGCTGAAATTTATCAGCAGACTCACCTCGACTGTCAAAAGGAAACTCCTGTATGGGAAACACAGCCCAGGACAGTGGTCATGTTACTCCACAAGGAGGTGTTGTTATGGAGACAGCTTTGAAGGCTCCCTGGCAATTCTAGTGTGTAATTAAGGCTAGTCAGTGATCACAGGACAGCCAGCAGGGTGGTCTCCATGGAAACCACCAAACATACATTTTCACATGCAGAGCGACTATTCTGAATCAATGACTCTTTATGTAGGTTTAAAAACATTGTGAATGGGGCATCAATTGCTTCTTTTGTTAGACAATGTCTGATTGAATATGTTGTCAGAGACCTTGTTCTCATGGATGCTGAATTCTGAACAGCATCTGCAGCAGGCAGTCCACAACTAAATTCACTACCCAGAACTAGTGAGTTCAAATGGTAAAGTCGGACTCAGGAAGTCACTGGTTAATTTCGTGAAAGAATTAAACTAGTGGTATGACAGAGTCAAGGAGGACCTGCCAACTGCTGGCTCTCACTAATCCAGGGCTGTCTACATATCATTTAATCTTCTTGATGAGCTATACATTATTATTATACTTGTTTACAGATGAGAAAAATTATTCATATACCTAAAAAGTGGCAGACCTGGGACTCAAAGCTAGGTCAAAATAAGTCTTTTCTAGGTCTATATGACTCCAGATAATGCTGTGTTTGCAGAGCACTTTGCCACCCCCTATTTTCATACACATGATCTCATATATTCTGCTTTGAAACACTTAGGATCCCAGGTTCTAGCATTTTCTAAGTTTGCAGTATTGCTCCACTTCTGTACCCACAACACACCCCAGGTTTGAGGACTCACATGAAACCACGTCTAAGAAGGCTTTGACCACCATCCAGCTGGACTGTGTAGCAACATTCTATCCTAAGGAGCAATGGAAAGGGAAACTCCATTCTAGAAGTGTGAATTTTGACTGTCCAAACTAAGTAAAGAGGGACAAACATTCCAATTAACCTACTGTAGCATATACATCACAATCTTCCACAAGAGAAAGTGGAATTTGGTGATCCTCATGGAAGAAGGTCAGACTGCTTAGTGTTTCCTACTTTATTCTGGTAAGTCTACTAAATAATTTTTACATCTGGCAAATGTTTCATCAAGTAGGCACTGATCATTAGTGATATGGTTCCTACCAGATCATTACATAATGCTACAATTCAATACAATTGAATGTAAACGCCATCAGCGTTTAGTCTTGAATGCCAGATATAGTCGACACTGTTAGAGCTCATTAGAATCACAATGTTTCTGAGCTATCTTTAGTTATCTTCCAGTCCAGACTCCTTGATTTATGGATGAAATAACTGAGGATTAGAGGCTCTCTTAGTCCATTTGGGCTGCTATAACAAAATATCATAGACTGGGTGGTTTATAAACAATAGAAATTTATTTCTCACAGTTCTGGAGGCTGAGAAGTCCAAGATCAAGGCGCCAGCAG
This sequence comes from Avahi laniger, assembly GCA_963575035.1. Classification (NCBI taxonomy): domain Eukaryota; kingdom Metazoa; phylum Chordata; class Mammalia; order Primates; family Indriidae; genus Avahi; species Avahi laniger. The sequence continues at coordinate 10,175 of CAUYSK010003051.1, forward strand.
ACCTGGCGTCTGCTGAGGGCTGCTTTCTCATAGACAGCGCCTCCTCACTTGTCCTCACCTGGTGGAAGGAGCAAGGCAGCTCTTAGGAGCCTCCTTCATAAAGACACTAATCCCATTCATGAGGATTCTGTCTTCATGGTCTAATCACATCCCAAAGCCGCCGCCTCTTAATACCACACTACCTTAGGGGTTAGGATTTCAACTATGAATTTTAGGGGAACAAACATTCAGACCAGAGCAGAGGGGTTCGGTGAATAGTGACCCAAGTCAAGCAGTGAGTATTCTTTCCTTTGCTTTTCCCACTGAAATTCCAGTCCCTCTACCACATACCTGCTGGGGAAGACCGTGTGTGCCTCCTCCTATCCCTGCCCCTCTGCTAGAGCTCAGAGAAAAGTGCCCCATTTTCTCTAAAACTAGCCCCCCACCTCTTCCATGGGCTACTGAAACTTGTTCCCCCCATTTCCCCTCATTCTTTAGCATCTTCGAGTCTCTCTGTAAATGGCTTTCTGCTTTCCTAGAGACAAGCACGCCCGAGTCCTTCTTTTCCTAGAAAAGGCGTCACCTTCGCGAGAGCTGGCTATGCCCTGCCAGTGTCCAGTCACAGTCTTCTACCTACTTCTTTGTTGAGTGTTGATGAGGCATCTTCTGCCCCACTCCCAGCCCTGCCCTTTACTAAAACTGTTTCCTCGATGGCTAGCAATGTCCTTGCTCTCGTCTTTCCTCAACCAGATCTCTTTGACCTCTGGCGGCATTTTTGTGTTACTCCTTACGATCCTGCCCTAGGTTTCCCCACACTGAACTTTCCTAGTTCCCCTCCTACATCTTGGCTATTGCTTCTCTCTCCTGCTCATTGCTACTCCCTGTTATCTCAGCATCTCCCAAGCTAAATCCTCAGCCTCTGTTCTTCTCTCCCCACACCCTCTTACTCTCCCGGCAAGCTCATCCATTGATTCATTTTCTTGATTTCTGTAGCCAAAGCCCAAATGGACAGGCAAAGACCTGATTTCTCACCGACATTTCACTGCACCTTTCCAACTCGAAACAGCTCCATTTAGATGGTTTAACACCATATGCATTTGTCTAAAGTATGTTTCACCAGCTCTACTCCCCACAGATTCTTTCATAACCACCCCCATTTCTGTCTGTCATGCCATGGATTTCTCACGTCTCTAGCTACAAACCTCAGAGCCATCCCTGAGGTTCCCACCCATCACTCCCTGTGTCTAAACCATCATTACCCATCCCCTCTCTGCTCTGAAATGATCTGAGTCTTTGTTGTCTAATTCTTTTAAAATGCCACATATTTAACTACATGATAAATTAAATGATTAAAATGTATTCTCCTTCAAATTGGGCAGTCAAGTTTGACCTTTCATCTTTATTCTTGCCATCACTGCCTTGGACTTACCTCCCTTCTAAATGCGTGCCAGTCATTTCCAATCCAGTTTGAGCACTATTGACATATGAACCTGCTCGAACATTATCTTCCTTAGTCAGCCTCATTCGGAGGCTGGTTTTGTGGAATAGCTTTTAGGGTTTTCTATTCTCTGACTCTTCTGTGCCCTAATTCCTCCCACACCTCCACATCCTCCTCCTGCTCTGGTCAGATTTATTTATCACCGTTCTCCACCTCCTCGTCCCACCCCGGGGCTCCTGCCAGTCATCCTGGAAGGCCCTCATTCCCTGTTCCACCTCTCCCAGGCAACCTCGGCCTGCAGGAACCAGCTCTAGCTACTCCCCTGCCTCCACCTGCTCACAGAGCTTCTTCCTGTTCCCAGCTCCGGACGTTAGCACCACCCAGCTCAGCTTCATCCTCTAAAAGTCTCACCCTTGTTCCTTTACCCTCCTCCTCTGGATTACAGCATGCGTTAGGCAGGCACTGCACACGACTAACGCATCCCACCGCTTCCCCGCAACAGTCACATACTCCAAAGATTTCGCTAAATAAATGTTGACTGACTAGTAGCATCATGTCCAAAAAGGGGGCCATTCAGAGAGACCATGTGGCTTCATATAACTTCTAACACCACCCAAACACTAAGAATCTATTTTATCTTAAATGCCAGGATTTGGCAGCTGTTTCAGGGAAGCAGAAAATTATAACACCGTCTTAGGGAAGGGATTAGGGAAGGCAAGTGAGACATCTAGGTTACATTTAAGGAGAGGCCTGTTCACTCTCAGGTGCTGACCCAGCATCGTACGGTCCTGAGAGTAAGGCCACGGCATACACGAAAGATGAAACTCTAACAATCAAAACGATAAACAAATCCAAATCAAGAGACCTATCCCAAGCAAGCTATAGAAAAATTATTTTCCTAGGGCCATAGAAAGTACAGGCTAAGACTTGGTTTTCTGATCTGTCACTGTCTTCAGGACACAAAATGGTGGCAGTAATTAGGGCACTGGCTTTCAAGGAAGAAAGTGTTGTTATGGAGACAGCTCTGGAAGGGGGAGCAAATGCTGGAGCCTCAGGCCCTGAGAGGGTGGGGGCTGCTGCCTGAGGCGCCTCTCCTATCCTGGCTCATCCTGAACACAAACTCACTCTGACCTCTGCTGCTTCTTCCCAGTGACACTGAGAACTCGAGTCAGTTTGAAGTTAACAAGGATGAAACAAGGCACTACTCAATCCAGGAAGAATTCTCATGTGAGGACCTAAACCTGCTGGAGAAACTTACTAGGAGAAAAACATAAACTCCTACCACATCCTCTTTTTACATTTACACATTTCATTGCTTTTCTCTTAAATTCATTCATTCACTTTGTCCTGCACTCGTGCTTTAAATTACAAGTGAGGGGATCCCAATATTTTATGAAGATGCACTTAGATTTCACATGCCTGAATTTACCAAGAGGAGGAATATTTTTTAAGGGCCGCTAAATATTGTTATTTTTTAGCTTCTTAAAATGTTTTTCAAATTCCCCTTAAGGAAAACAATAGTGATAACAATATAAAATGACTTAGAAGGCACTTTTTCCCCATGCTAAGCATTCTCAGATCCAAGGAAGACACTGAAAAAGGTGATGACCAGAGAGACACAGGGACACCTTCTCTCTGAACTTAGAAGTTACGAAGTTGATGTGACATCTCCTTGGAAAATGGCCAGCCATGAATGGGCGTCCTTTTGGAGCAAGGAGAAGGTATCTCCATCCCCCTCAATGACCTCCCTCTCTAAGTATTTTTGAGTCTTCACAGAATCCAGATTCTCCTCTGGCACCAAGGGAACGGCTTTCTGAGTCACTTTCTGAATATGCTGGCACCCAGTAAAGTCACAATGACATCATGGGGAAATGCTGTATTGCTAAGTACGATCACGTTGTATTTCAAATGTCGGCACATTTTGATGTGCAGGTGATCCAAAGAATGGATACATAGTCTACCACTGAGGATCACAGAGTTTATTTTCAAATAGAATAAAAAAAGGAGAGAGTGATTGCTTGATGTACGGAGGCTGCAAGAGACCTTAATGACTCATCTAATCCAATTCTCCACATTTAAAGGATTAGCATTAAACCACCACAGCCAATTAAAAAGCTTCCCTCTTCTGAATTAACTATTGAAGAGGAAGTTATGAACCTCCTTCAGAGTTTAGAAAGATAAAAAGAAGACTTATGAAATTAATGGTCAAATAGGCAAAGCCACATACGCAGAAAAAAGGTCCTTCTAAATCCTAAAGAACAACATTTAAGCACCATGCTTTGAGCACTATTACTTTATAGCTTTCAGGGATGATTTACGTGCCATAAAATTCATCTATTATAAATGTAAAATGCAATGGTTTTTAACGAGAAAATTTAGTAAATTAATTTAAATGACTGTGCAATCATCACCACAATCCAGTTTTAGAACATTCCCATTACCAAAAAAATTCCTTCAAGTCTATTTGTAATCAATTTTTTTCTCTAAGAAACTATTAGTATACTGTCTCTATAAATTTGTTTTCCTGGACACTTCACACAAATGGAACAATACTATATGCATTGTTTTGTGAATCGATTCTTTCACTTAGCGTAACATTTTTGAGATTCATCCATGTTGTAGCAATGTATTAATAGCCCATTCCTTCTGATTGTTGAACAGTATTTCACTGTGCATGTATACAAATCCAAATAAATATATATATTTACTGAGTCTTGTTTATATAGATACTAGTTGACAGACATTAAGATTATTTCCAATTTTTGGTTATTATGAATAATGCTACTATGAACATTCATGTATAGATTTTTTTATGGTCATATATTTTCATTTCTTTTGGGTAGATTCTTAAGAATAGAATTGCTGGGTTGTAGTCAGTTTATGTTTAACCTTTTAAGAAACTACCAAACTGTTTTCCAAAGTGGCTATATACATACCCACCAGAAATTTATGAGGATTCCAGTTTCTCCACATCCTTACCAACACTTGGTATTGTCTTTTTCTTTTTAAATATAGCTATACTGGTGGGTGTGTGGTAGTATATCATGATTTCAACTTGCACTTCTCTAATGACTAATGATGTTGAACACCTTTTCATGTACTTATTAATCATCTATATATCTTCTTTAGTGAAATGTCTGTTCAAGTCTTTAGATCATTTTTAAATTAGATTGTAGGTCATCTCATCGTGGTATAAGAATTCTTTATATATTCTAGACACAAGTCCTTTATAAGACACATGAGTTGCAAATATTTTCTCTAGGCTGTGGCTTATCTTTTCATTTTCTTAATGGTGTCTTTTGAATTGTATTAATAAAAGGTTTTAATTTAAATGTAGCACAATTTTTTTTCTTTTTTTGAGACAGGGTCCTGCTCTGTCTCCTGGGCTAGAGTGCAGTGGTGTCATCATAGTTCACTGCAACCTCTAACTCCTGGGCTAGAGTGATCCTCGGGTGCCTCAGCCTCCCAAGTTGCTAGGACTACAGTCGTGTGCCACCAGACCTGGCTGATTTTTCTATGTTTTGTAGATACATGGTCTCGTTCTTGCTTAGGCTGGTCTTGAACTCCTGGCCTCAAACGATCCTCCCACCTCAGCCTCCCAAAGTGCTAGGATTACAGGTGTGACCTACCATGCTTGGCCAATGAAGTACAATTTATCAATTATTTTATGGCCCATGTTTTTGGTGTCATAACCAATTCTTTGACAAATCCAAGGCAGTTAAGGTTTTTTCCTATGTTTTCTTCTAAGAGTTTTCTAGTTTTAGCACTACATTTAGATTTATGATTCATTTTGAGTTAATGATGTGAGGCAAGGATCTAAGTTTTTTGTTTGTTTGTAGATTGGTTGGTATGTGGATATCTGATTGTTCCAGCGCCGCTTGCTGAAAAGACAACCATTTCCTCACGGACTTGCCTTGGCACCTCTGTTGAAAACTGATAGACCATAAATGCCTATCCTTATACCAACAGCATAATGTCTTAATTATTCTAGCTTTGTATTTAATTTTCAAATCACATGGTTTAAGTCCCCAAACTTTTTTTCTTTTTTTTTCTTTTAAGCCAGTCAAATTTAGCATTTCTAACTTTGATAATTTGCATCTTTTCTCTTATCTTCTCAGTCAGTCTAGTGTATTAATGCTTTTATCATTATCAAATGTCCCTATTTTTCTCTAGAGATATTTTCTGTTAAGAAGTCTATTTTGTCTGATTTTAATATAGCCACTCTAGCCAGGTCTCTTATCGTTGCTGTGTGCATGGCAAATGGTTTTCCATCCTTTTATTTTCAGCCTGTTGTGTCTTTGACTCTATGATGTGTCTTATAGAGAGTGTATAGTTGGGTTTTGCTCTTTCAAATCCAATCTGATAATCTCTATTTTTTGAGTTAGATATTTATTGTATTCACATTTAATGTAGTTATTGATATAGCTGCTAGCAACAAATATCCCAGTCTTTAGCTAGGAATGTCTTTATTTCTCTTTCATATTTGGGGACAGTTTTGCTGTATATTGAATTCTTGATTGACAAGTTTTTCTTTCAGCATGTGGAATGTGTCATCCCATTGCCTTTTGGTCTCCACTTTTTTTGTTTTCTTTTTTTTCACAACTCCCCTTTCACAGAATTTTTTTTAAAGAAAATGACAAAGGATGGACTATTTATTTATTTATTTATTTATTGAGACGGCATCTCGCTATGTTGCTTAGGCTGGTCTCAAACTCCTGGCCTCAAGCAATCCTCCCACCTCAGCCTCTCGGGTTGCTGGAATTACAGGTGTGAGCCATCATGCCCAGTGGTCCCACTGTTGCTGATAAGTCAGCCATTAATTGTATTTTTGTTCCACCATATGTGTTGAATCATTTTCCTATTGTTCCTTTCAAGATTTTCTTGTCTTTCAAAAATCTGATTATAAGGTGTCTAGGTGCAGATTTCTTTTTATTTATCCCACTTGAGGCTCACTGAACTTCTTGGAACTGTAAATTAATGTTTTTCATCAAATTAGGGCAATTTTGATCCATCTATTTCTTCAGATTTTTTTGGATTTTTTTCTTTTTACACATATATTGAAGTACTTGATATCACACAGATGTGAGGCTCTGTTTACATTACTTCAATGTTTAAAAAATCTTTTCTTTAGATCGAATAATTTCATTTGCTCTACTTTCTAGTTCACTTATTCTTTCTTCTGCCATCTCAAACGTTGAGTCTCTCTAGAGATTTATCATTTCAGTTATTGTATTTTTCAACTTGAGAATTTCCATTTGGTTTTTTTAAAAAACATTTTCTATCTCTCTATTGAGATTCAATATTTACTGAGTCTTTAATTCTTTAAACACAATTTCCTTCTGATCTCTGAGCATATTTAAATAGCTACTTTGTAGTCTTTCTCAGCTGAATCCTACATCTGAGGACAGACACTCAGAGGCAGTTCCTATTGATTGCTTTTATCCTGCACATAGATCACATTTTGCTTCTCTGAATATCTCTAATTTTTTTGTTGAATACTGAACCTGTTAGATAAAATATGGCAGCAACTCTGAATTCTGACTTTCCCCAGAAGGATGGTCATTATTGTTGTTTTGCTTATTTAGTAATATTCCTGGACTAAGTCTGTCTTCTAAAAGGTACAGTTGTTGATTTCATTATTCAACTTTTTTTCTTGTTTTTATTTTTAAGTGTGGCTTCTTGGGGTCATCCCCATGTCTGCATAGCTTAGTGTTTTGGAAAAGATGAGTTAGAGATTTTGCTCCAACAGCTTGAGCCAGAAAGCCTTGTTCTCGCTGCTCCTGACTCTGTGTGTGGGCCGGGGAGCACATTCAAACCTCAGGCTGTTTTTATGTCTGCCCCAGCTATTACTTTCTGCTGGCTCTCTCACACGTCCTCTGTGTGTGCACACAGGCTCTGCTGGCCAGGGCTGTATGGGTATTTTGAGCCTGCTCCCTGTCTGCTGCTCATGCACACAGACTAGCAGCAATCTGGGATCTATGAAGAGCTATCAAGCCCCTGATGGCTGCCTCAGCTCCCAGAACCACCTAGGAAGTCCCCAGCTAGATCACTGGTCCATTGCTTGCTCCGAAGAGGACTATAAATTCAAGCTAGTGGAGCTACTGGCCTTTCCTGTTCATTTGCCACTGAGCTGGCCACTTTAACAGATAATCCTTCCAACAGAGTAAGCCCCTCCTGGAAGGAGCAGCAAAGTTTGTGATTTTCACAGCCTGCCCTACTCTGGTTGAACGATCACACTGACAGAGCTGGCAGGACGGAAGAGGGAAATGTGAATGACAATAGGCACGAATGCCACAAATTCATCCTGTTCCTACCCAAAGTTCAGTAGTTTTCATGAACAAATGCTTCTCAGTTTGTTGCATGTCTTTGGTCAACTGTTAGAGAGCTGAAAGGGATGTTTTGGTTCCTTCTGTTTCTTCATAGACTCCTCCCTGCTTTACCTCATGCTTCAACCATGGTCATTCAGATACATAAAGGCCATTCTTGGGCTCCATCGGAGTGTCCCAACTTGGCCATTTGTCTATTTGCATTTCTTTGTCACCTCAGAGAGGCTGAGTCCTCTTGGGCAAGTCACTTGAGCTCTGGCCACCCCCATGGCCCCCAGGAAGGGAAGTAAGAACTGCCCCATGCATCTAGGGGTCTAGACCCTTAAAGCTGGAGAAGGCTTAGATGATTTTGGGCAAAACTTCTCATTTTCAGATGGGTAAATTAAGGCACAGGGAAGTTAAGGGGCCTACCCATGATCACCTTCCAGGATGTGATAAAAATTAAATATGTCCTGCTGATAAAATAGGCAGAAGGCGTCAGAAATTGTTACCAGAATAAATGAAGGATCAGGCTCAGGGCCAGTACCTAGAAATGGTTTCGTGAAGATCAAACTTCACATCACCCAAGCTCTGAGAACTCCGAGCACACAAGCTCTCGAAAGAGGTTTGCCCACTCCTTCCGTCTCTCTTACCTTAGCAAAGAAAATCCAGGCTGCACACTGTCCTGGGGCCAGAAGGCTTTTTAGCTTCACCGTACTGAACATGAGAAAGAATCCTAAAAGTCCACTGGAAGGAGAAAACATTATTTTGTTAGTGAGGCTTGTCATCTTCTAGTCAACAGCTGACTCATTGATGCTACATTTTACGAGTTAATTCTAAATTACTACAAAACTAACTCACCTGTGCTTTCTAGTGATCTCTGCCTAAAAATATCAAAATTTGGCCGGGCGCGGTGGCTCACGCCTGTAATCCTAGCACTCTGGGAGGCCGAGGTGGGCGGATCCTTCTGAGCTAAGGAGTTCGAGACCAGCCTGAGCAAGAGCGAGACCCCATCTCTACCAAAAAATAGAAAGAAATTAATTGGACAGCTAAAAATATATCTAGAAAAAAAAAAATTAGCCGGGCATGGTGGCTCATGCCTGTAGTCCCAGCTACT